>CAKNYM010040137.1:0-25858 GCA_932195095.1 Andricus curvator
GTATTCGCAGTTAACCTTGGGGGCTGTTCAGCCTTACGGGCCGTTCCACTATCCGCAACCTGAGGACGCGCTACATAGTGGTGATAGGAAACCCACCGAGTAGGTAGTTTAACTTTAACCAAAAAAAAATCAACTCGCAACGAAACAGGTAATAGTTGATATTTCCACAATATATTTTTATTTGAAATAAAAAACTATTGAACTCAACCAAAAAAGACGAATTTTCAACGAAGTAGTTGCATTCTCAGCCAAAGCAGATTAATTTACAACCAAAAAGTTGCATTTTCAACCAAAAAGAATGAATTTTCAATTAAAAGTATCAATTTTCAAACAAAAATAGAATATTTACATTTTTAGTTACAAAAATTAATTCTCAATTAAAAAAGGAATTTCAATAAAATATGTAGTTAAATTTTCAACCAAAGAGAAGAATTTTCCACTAAAATGATAAATCTTCAAAAAAAATGAATTTCCAAGAAAATAATTCAACATTCAACCTGAAAGATGATTTTCAACCAAGAAGACTAATTTTCTAAAAATGGAATAGTTAAATTTTCAACCAAAGAGATTTGGAAAAAGTACATTTTCTACCAAATAGTTTAATTTTCATAAAAATAGTTTAATTTTTAACTAAATACTTGAATACCTTCCTCTTCTTCCTCGTGAACCAGCTTCTCGAAGATATTTTCCTTCTCCTGTTTCGGTTTATCCAGGAATTGAAGGGGGATAGCCGTGTCTTGTGATGTGCCTCTTTGGATTTTTGGAATTGGATTTTTCAAAATTATCGGCTGGTCCAAAAGATCTACGGCCTCCAAAAGAGGGGAGCGAAGGACTGAATCAAGTTTTTCGGAACGCCGATTTTCTTTTATCGGAGGTATAAGCTGTAGCTGAAACAATGAAATATCACAGATAACCTCACAATCGAAAACGTGCAAATCAAATGATGACACCTCAATTTAGTCCATTCTCGATTCTTCAATTTCACAGTAAAGCTACATTTATGTAATAAATTAAACATACCTTTTAAAGAGAAGACTGCATAAACTCGCATAATCTTTATCATAACAAGAACATGCAGCGGCATGCGAGCCTGCCACCGGCCAGGTAGCGACCCTCGTAAATCGAAACGCGCTTGCGCAGCTGAATATAGTAAACGCGTACATGAATTTTAGTTTACAGAAACCACGAAATTCATATACATAAAAGAAACTTACTGCACACTTAATAAATTTAGTATACATATAACTTCGTAAAAGAAATTTAGTATACGTAAGTATACTAAAATTACAAAGTGAAATGAATTTAGGAAAAATGTGGGAAATTTAATATGCCCGTGTATACTAAAATTGCCAACATTTATAACAGTGTATCGCCTGATCTAACTGGGAGTTAAAAAACTCTTGTATCGCCGTCCATGTAACGTGCGTGGATTAAGGATTTGTTTAAAGACGTTTTTATCGAGAATATCTGGAAATCGCATCTTATTACTTTCGCATATTACATGTTTGGCGATGGACTGATCTGGGACGAATATAAATCCAAACAAAATTACGAAGTGTGTTGTTCCTTGTGCATGTCAGTGTAGATGAATACGGTATCGAAAAATGTGCTCCGTAAAGAGTTTTTATTTTAATATGAAAAATATACCCAGTTTATCGGCTTTTTGGAACCGTAGCAAAAATTCCGCTTTATATTGTCTCATAAGTATTATTTTCGCAGACAAAAGACATGCTTGAGGCGTTTTTTCTCGAATCTTTCTCAAATAAAATTGATAATACCAGAACCGCGCTAGACGACCACTAACACCACCCCTTGAGGCACAAGATGCCACTGACAATAATCTCGTTGTAAACATCTCATAACGACATAATTGCTCGTTTGGAGTGACTCTACTTCTGGGTTCAAGAAAAATCGCCGGGGGACTTTTTAAATTGGCAAATTTTCGGTCAACAATCGACCCTTCCGGATTTCAGTGGCCGTCATTCGCTCAGTCGTGAGCTTTGAACAACCCTATAGATACCCTGCGGCTATACTATATAATGGCCATGAAGGTAAGTGAGACGAAGCCGCCCTCAAATACATTCCGAATAGAATGTAACGTGCGCAATCCGTCAAAGGATCTCGCGAGTATCCTAAAAAAATTACAGGTTTGTGCAAAATAAAAATTTGCTACTTTTCCTAGAATATCGCTTCTGACAATTCTCTTATCTTTGAAAGAAATATGCTTTGTTGACCGCATTTGGTTTTATTTCAGAAAAGGGGTTGTTCAAGTTATACGTAAGTATTTTTAGAATAAAGTATCATCCACATATTACGTAACGCGTTTTTATTTTGTTTAAGTAAAGGCGAGAATAAAATTTCCTTAAATCCCAAAGAAATATAACAATATAAACGAAAGAAAAATGCGTTACGTAATATATGAACGATCCGAGGAACGATCCCTTAGTATCCGTAAGAGTCTTGTAGACCCCCCTTACCAATATTTTTAAAAAATTTTGCTAATCACCACCCCCCCTCATTTTTTGCTTATAGTTGTTTAAACAATATTTCATTGATTGAATCAAATTTTTGAGTGCTATGATTGTATAGACATTTTTTCCATTATAAATTCTCTGACGTCTCACCTCTAGTATGCTTAAAAAATGTCAATAAATAATAATATCTAGTATATATAATATACATCGGAAAACTTGCCTCACTGAACTTCAATTAAAATTTCAGCCATAATTAGTAAAATTCAGTCAAATAAATTAGACTGATAACCATTCGAAATACTGTAAAGTTTTTTAACATTGATCTTTTTGTGAAAAAACTATTTGCGATGGTATATTGTCTTATTTTCTTTTACGTCTGGGAGAAACCAACGAATGTGGCAAATTAAATTATACTCCGACGACTTCCAGACCATTAAACGGTTTTATTGAATAAATTTTCGGATAACAAACTGACTTTCATATTACTATTTTTATCCGGAAATTGATTAATTAAAACTTTACAATTGTCTAGAACTCTTCGGAGTATAATTTAGTTTTTCTCATTCATTGACGTTTCCGATATTTTGATTTAATTTAAAGCTGGTCTACGCTATGTGCGTCGTTCAATTATTATGCAACGCACTTCAGAATGGAAGGGGGGAGGTAATGATCAAGTACTACCGTGTACGACATGGGGGAGGGGAATTGCTGGAAGTCGATGTCACGTAACGCTTCCTTCACAATCTTAAGACACATTTTATTTTTAAGAAATGTGTTTTTAGGCACTTTTTGCATGTAAATAATTCTTTGTGACACCATCGTTACATAACTGACCGTTGTAGAGGGGGGGGGGGGGGTAATAGGCATATCACTCAGTGAATCTAGTTACACCAGAGGGTGTAAATGAGGCGCGCGTAAAGTAATCTAGCTTAAATACGAAAGTGGCCTAAGCTCGCGCCGACGAAAAAGCGTTTCGGTAGTGACTCTCATCGCACATGTGGAGCCACTTGGCTATAACTTGTATTATTAGTTTATTATTATTATTATACCATTAAGCCATTTCCCTTTCGGGGTAGGCGTGACTTGCTCGCTTGGAAAAAAGTAGTGTGTAGGTGGGTATATAGCTATAAGGTAGATAGGTATATAGGTGTTAGGCATAGATATTTTAGATTGATCTGGAATTCTCGTGTTATTTATTTAAATGACACGTTCATTCCGCAACACTGCTCCGACCCAGATTGCTGATCAATCTCTCTAGGGATCACCCCAAGTGAAGAGTCTGACCAAATTGTTATGTGTTTTTCCCCACTTGGGCCCATTAGTATCCAAGGTCTTTGTTTCAGGCGTCATTCACTCTATGGTCACTCTGTTCACAAACTATTTGTCGCCAGACTTTTCTGTCCTGGCATACTACTCTAGCTTCCTTCACGTCCATGCATTTTTTCATGCAAGCTCTCGTGTTTCTATGGCTTCTTATGTGTCTTCGTATTAGTGTCTCATTCACAGATTCTAACCATTCTTTCGGCGGTCTACCTCTGGGTATTCTGCCATTTACTTTACCTTTATACACTTGTTTGATCAGTCGTTCATCTTTCATTCTTTCAAGATGACCGAACCATCTTAACTGATTTCTTTCCCATGTGTCAACTATTGTCTCTTTTGCACCACATTCTTTGAGGATTATCTCGTTTCGGACTTTGTCCATCAGTGTTTTCCCGCATATTGTGCGCAGAGGTGTCATGCCTATCGCGTTAATTTTACTCCTGTCCTTCTCTTGACAGGTCCATGTCTCGCTACCGTAGAGAACAGTCGATACGAATATAGAATTATGTATGGCCATTTTAGATTTTTTCGATATGTTTTTATTTCTGATAATAGACACTGCTCTACCGATAACCTGCTTACCCTTATTTATGCGCCTATCTAACTCCCCGTCTGTTTTTCCGTTGCTAGTGAATAGGCTACCCAGATATACGTACTTGTTAACTTGTTCTAATCTCTCATCATTTAGGACAATGTTGCACATTGTTTTCTCAGTTTTGCCTTCAAACACCATGATTTTTGTTTTATTTACGTTAATTTTGAGGCCCATGTTCTTCATGCTTGTATTAAGTTTATTCAACATACTTTGCAAGTCCTCGATTCATTCTGCCATAACAATCTTGTCATCTGCGAAAGCTAACCCACGTACCTTCACTGTTTCGAGATCTACACCTTCTTCATCCAAGAGGGCCGTTCTTAGACACTTATCCATAAATATGATAAATAGCCATGAGGACATAACGCATCCTTGTTTCACGCCTTGCATAATATCGAACCAGTCACTCAGTTTCCCATTTACCCTTACACTCGCTTTACTACCTGTATATATTGTTTCAATTGCTTGTAGGAGCCATCCATTGACTCCGTACTCTATAAGGACTTCCCAAAGTTTACTTCTATTTACCGTGTCAAATGCTTTTTCTAGGTCAACAAATGCACAGAAAACTTTCTTTCCTACTCTCAAGCTTTTTTCTGTGATCTGTCTTAAACTAAATATCTGATCTGTACATGATCTTCCTGGCATAAATCCACTTTGGACTTCCCATATCTTTTCTTCTGTAATTTTCATTACCCTACGAATAAGTATTTTTGAGTATATTTTACTTACGGTCCTTAGTATGCTGATACCTCTGTAATTGCTGCAGTTGCTTTTATCTCCCTTTCTTTTGTATATTGGTACGATAATCGCTTTTCTCCAATCGTCTGGGACTTCTCCCATCTCGATACATAAATTTAACAATTCGCACAACCTGTGAGGTATGTACTCGCTACCGTATTTAAGCATTTCAGCGCTCATACTGTCTACACCAGCAGCCGTACTGTTTTTTAAGTTCTTAATTATATCTCTAACCTCAGTGACACAGACTTTTTCAATTGGGTTTTCTAATGCATTATGTTCTATGTCGCAGTTCTGTTGCCCTATATCTTCACCTCCTGATAATTCTTTAAAAGAGTCTTTTAAAGCGTCTACTGTCCCGTCTATTTCATATAGCTTTTCACCTTTGCTGTTCCTAATGCTGACAAACTCTGTACTTTTACTTTCCTCTATCAGTTTGAATAATAGTTTCTTAATTCCTTCAAACCCGTTTTGTATTTTCTTCTCTTCTTCTGTTCTGATTTTATCTTTACTCTCCTTGACTAGTCGTTTAACTTTCCTATTTTTGTGTCTGTAATCGCTTTTAAGACTTTCTTCCTATCACTGCCGTACCACACTGAAAAACTCCAGTTCTCGTCAGATCACTGAAGTTAAGCAGCGTTGGACGCGGTTAGTACTTGGATGGGTAACCATTCAAGAATACTGAGTGCTGTTGGCACATCGTGAGTGTGTTGAGCCCACACTTGTAGTTATTTATAACTACAAGAAAACTATCCACCTAGAAACACTACCCGAATCGGGTAGTGTCACGCCTACCCTGAAAGGGAAATGGCTTAATGGTATACATACTGCCGTACCACACACTTCAATTGCAGTTTTAACAATGATATCCCGTAACAAAGTCCACGCGCCCTGTATATCTTTATTACTTATAAGCGCTTCCCAAGTTGCCCTATATATGCGTTCGATTAACCTATTTTGGAAATCTATTCGCACTTCCGGTTTCTGTAAATTTTTAATCTTCATTCGCGTTTGTTTCGTTTTTTTTTCTCTTTCTTTTCCATCCCCGCCCTAAGTTTATTTTGAAGACTAAAAGGTAATGATCAGTATTGCGTTCGGAACCCCTCATGACTCTTGTACCTTTGACTAGTTCTCTTAGTCTTGCATCCGCAATAACGAAGTCAATTACATATACTGCGGTTATTTCCTTAACACCAGGTGTACGTGTGGATCATTTTATGTCGAAACCAAGTATTGGTAATAAATAGGCCCTTTTCCAAGCATTAGCTAACTGATTTTTCCCCGTTATAATTTTGTCTTGTTGGATCCCCAAAATTACCTAGCACCCTTTCTGTATCTGTATCCTGACGTTGGATACCGACCCATCCGTTCATATCTCCTAGCAGAATTATTCTTTCACCTTGATCGCAAGGACTTATTGTATCATTTAAAGTGTCCCAGAAGGCGTCTTTGACTTCTCTCGGATCACTATCGACTGGGGCATAGCACGCTATCATGAATAATCTTCTGATTCCTACCTTCATTCTAACCCACAGCAATCTGGGCGATACATATCCTTGATCTTTGAGATACTGTCTTGCTTTTTCATTCATAATTAAACTGACCCCTTGACTAGCATGTGATTCTCTATCTACTCCTGAACATATTTCGAAACCGCCTCTCAAAACCCCATTTTCTATGTTTCTACTTTTGCAACCCTTTTTCTTCGTCTCCGGTACACATAGAATATCTAGGTTCCTTACGTGCATAGTTTCTCGTAGTTCTCTTACTTTAGGATCATTCACTCCTCTAGCATTCCAAACACCCAGTCTCCATTCAGCGCCTGAAACTCGACCTTCACGGAAAAAAGGACACTGTAAGATGTACAATCTCGAACAGCAAAGCTGAGGTTTAAAGCGTACCCACGGTGAAATAAGCAGTTTTCACAGTATTGAATGCAGTGTGAACCAGTAATCTGAATGAATACTGGTCGAAATACCATTTGTAGCAATACATAAAGCAGCTATTACAGTTTGGCATTGTAGAGTCGAATAGCACTGGTAGGCGCTGTTTAAATTACTGCTCCACATTGTAAGGTTTCACTTATAAGCTGGCAGACGTTACGTTTTCCCACTGTAAATTAAAAATGGTGAATTATACAGTTTATAACTTGTAAGATATCCTCTTTCATACTGCGATGGGTAGTGTGCTACAAAGTAGATAGTGCAGTTTGAAATAGTAATTCGGTATACCAATATAGGGTCTCACCCCGCACCAATTTCGCAGTGTGAAATTGTAGAATTTCCTTTTACGTACTGCGTCAAGTGCTAACTGAGTGTTGGAGGTACAGTGTGAACTGAGGAAAAAAATGTTACTGGGCGAGATTGTAATATCTCCACTTTCAAATAGTGTTATTCGCTGAGCGAAATTTATTTTATTTTTTACAATATTAAGTTTATTTATATAATAATTTATTAATTGATGATTATTTTTCTGATTAAAAACTAAAAGGTGTATTGAGATTATATTGAACTCCATATCTGCCTCACTAAGGAAAAGCTTACGTAAGTGGCATTGTCCTTTAGGTCGAATTTAACATTTTCAGGTATGAGAAAATAGACCGTAATCGCGAAGTCACTTACGTAAGTTTTTCCTTAGTACGGGAGAGAATAATAAATACACGTCAAGTGCTAATAAGGTATTATACAAGGGTCCCCATCATTTTCTTCAACCACCAAATCTAAAGCAGATTATTACTCCCAAAATAATATTAATTTAAAAAAAGATAATAATATGATATAATTCCAAAATGAATATTTGCATTCTCTTTAAATTCGAATTAGTTAAAAAGAACTGATTGGAAAGCAAATTAGTCAGTCACTGTCACTGACTATTTAACAGTAAGTGATTATTAGTCAAACTTCAGTTCAATTTCAGTTTTAGGTTATGTTATTAAACTAAATATAAAATATATAAATTATTTTGTCTAATTTTTTTGTCTACACGGAAAAAAGTAGATAGTTAAATTCACTTTTATGTATTGTTAACTTGAAGTTTACTTGTTCGCATTGCACAAGAAACAATTCAAATAGTTTTTGATACTGAATGAGATAGTGATCTCAAAATATGCAAAGTCTAAATTCAGCATTACAACTTCAAATTGTAAAAAGAAAGATTACTAGAACAAGTAGCTTCAATAACTATTTGAAATAGTACAGTTGAACATGTAAACTGTATGAATAACTAATTTTCATAGTAAGCCAAGAATTGTGAGTTTGACTTTTGCAAGTGTAAGTGCAAGTAAGTTCAGTGGCACAACTAGAAACGTGTAGACCCCCTTCGCAAAATTTTTTAGGCGGTTCGTTTGAAATTAAAAAAGAAGGACGACTTATAACTTGCTTATCAGTAAAACAACAGATTTTCGCTTCTCAATCTATAAGACAGACCGCCCACTGGCATTTTACAAAATGAAATAAATTGTCGGAAACTATTTTATAATGTTGTCTCGTTTATCATAATATTATATGAGGTAATTATTATAAATAAACATAGTGAATAACTCTACTTTATAATTCAATACTGCTTTTTTGTTTTGTACAAAATTTTCAGAATTTAAAAATATTCTGAAGAATTATATATAAAAAAATACTTTTTCAGAACGCAATCATAAAAATGGCGTGTTTTCATGCCTCCATAGACAAACGCAAAAGTACGCTTTTTGAGCGGCGTCTGGCGGTGCGTTGGATGAGTTACAGAATAGGGTTCAGTAAGCACGGCGTGACGTAGAGTTAAAAAAAGTGCCTTGTTTGAGCGTGCTCCGTGTATTTTCGTAACCCTAGAGAGAGACCGTGGATGACAAAGATAGAAAGAGAATTCATAGCGGATTGGTGAGTCGATGTTTCTAACGAAGAGTATAGCGTGTTCTTGTCGCCTGGCCATAGGTTGGGATGCGGAAAACCCCGCCGGCGCCCACCCTATCAGACGCCCCCCTAAGGTACGTAGGCGCGCCCTCTACGATCATTTTTTTAAACAATGTAAATGTTTTTAATATTAAACAAGAGAAAGTAGAAGGAATTTAATTAAAATGGTACTCCGTAAACATATTGTTCTCCATAAGCTAGTTAATCATCAACACATAACATCGTAATGAATTCCAAATTATACTTCCAAATCAAATAAAGGTTTTGTGAGGATGAAAATCAAAAAATCATTATAAAAGTGGCACACAAAAAATGGTGGTTTCTGCCTTTTTTTTTTTTTTTTTTTTTGCTTTTCAGGAAGGCGCCCCTACATATCGACTTCCCGCGGACGCCCCAAGGTACCCAGTCCGCCACTGTTATACTTTGTTGTCTCCTTCACACTCGTTAGAACAAAAATGCAGTAGAGCTCATGCGTACCTTCACCGACTCAAAACGTGATTTTGCATTTTTCCATGGAGACAATGAAATCACGCCATTTATGATTTTGTTCTGAAAAGTATCGTTCGTGATTCCTGTGAACTGACGGCTTTTCTTTTTGAAACGAGCGCAATGTTTTTGTAACGAGTCGTAGAAAAAGTCACGAAATTAGTGATGGGATATCGATATCGAAATATCGAAAATATCGATATTCAGAGTCCGATATATCGATATTTCATATCGATATTTAGAAACCGATATATCAAAGTCAATATCGATATTTTGTCATAATTTCGATATCGATATCCCATCACTATTATGTTACTTGACAGAATATGCTTTTTAGTTGAAAAGTGAGTGAAACCCCAAACAAAAACTAAATACAAGAAATCGTAAGTAGACATATTTTTCATTCATTATTTACCTTTGTATACTTTCTAATCTGTATAATGCGAATATTTCTAAATAATATAAGTCTCAGGACAGAGTTAAAAAATCATCTTTTGGGTTGAAATATTTTGCTGAAAATTCATTTTTCTAAAGATTCATCATTTTAGTTGAAAATTCATCTCTTTACTTGAAAATGTAACTATTTTGTTGAGAATTCTTTTTTTTTGGTCAAAAAATAATTTTTTTTATCTAATATTGCAACTATTCCATGTTTGGTTAATAATTGATATTTTTTATTAACAATTGACCTTTTCTGGTTGAAAATTCATGTATTTTGTGAAAAATTCGCATTTTTTTGGTTGAGAATTAATTTTTTTAACTAACAATGTAAATATTCCATTTTTGGTTGAAAATTGATCTTTTTGGTTGAAAATTCATGTATTTTGATAAAAATTCGTCTTTTTTGGTCGAAATTAATCTTCTTGGTTGAAGATTCATCCTTTTAGATTAAAAAAGCATCTATTTGGTTCTAAATTAATCTGGTTCTGTTGAAAATTAACTGTTTTTTTTAATTCATATTTTTTATTTAAATTTAACTATTTGGTTAAAAATTAAACTATTTTCATGAGAATTTGACTTTTTGCTAGAAAATTCATCTTTTTGGTTGAAAATTTAACTTTTTTGTTAAAAATTTGTTTTTGTGTTGTTAAACATATATTTTTTATCTGAAAATTTCACTATTCTATTTTTGGTTAAAAATTCATGTATTTTGTTGAAAATGAAATGTATATTTCAAATTAAAATCTTACGAATTTAAAGTGTTTCATATTGCATTCAATATCGTATTTACATTAATTTTATTTGAAAGAATTTTGTCCTGCATTATTACCCTATTTTCGTGAAAAATCACTTTTTTATGGACAGCCCCTTATATACAATACCCTTTTTTCATAAGAAAACAGTCATTACATTCCAATGGAATTACTTCCACGCAGTTACTGCTGCCTAACGCAGGAGACTTATTTAAAATATAGTTACTGTTTTTAAAAAACAAGGGTACAATTTCTTTCGATTGATTATCTTACAACCATTAAACCCAATTTATTTTGTTTAATTAGGCAAATAAACACTCGCAGAAATCAACCAAAGCTATGGAATTTAAAACCGAAGCAAAAAATTCCGAAGGTTGTGTTGCAGAAGTTAACAAATTACAATGCAACACATAGCAACGCTATGTGTTATTCTAAGATATTTTTGTTTTTCTACAAACTTACTTTCTGTGGAAGGTTGGAAGAGAAGAATCAAGATACACAAATTTTATGAAACCACTTTGTTGCTTTAATACATTTTCTTTTATAATAATGTGTTTATACTCATTATAATTAATTATATATTTAAAATAAAAAATATCGAAAATATCGATAATATCGATATTTTTTATCTGATATATCGATTTTTTCGATATTTAGTTTCCGATTTATCGATATTTAAAATATCGATATTTTTTTTCGATATCCCATCACTACACGAAATGTACTATTTTAAAATTATTTCTACTATGGAATTTTCTGCTTATGATATTTTTAATTTCTTATAACTCTAAAAATGATTAGGCCAGCCAGCTACAAATATTATACTTGGAAGAATTTTTTTTTAGTGAAATAATGCATTGTTTTCGACATATAATTTTTTGAAACAATAATTAAAAAATATTTTGTAATAAAATTTTAGTTCAAATTAATTTCCAATTTTAACGTAGTAATAATTTTTTCAACCTTTTCACATTGATATTTGTAGAAATTACTACCATTTCATGAAAAAAAATATATTTTCTCATTTTTTTCAGATTTTTTACAAAAATAAAATCTACCATAGTACTGTAATATCGCGATCTTTGATATTAATTTTTCGGAACCGAATATATTTTTTTTTGTTTCAAACAGGTTTTATTCTAATTCAGCATCCCCATATCTCATGAGAAAAAATTAATTATCGCAACAAATTTAAATTTGAATCACTATTTAACGTTTTTCTCATCTTAAAATAGTGATTTCGATTTTGCATTTGATATATTATTACGATGTTTAAACTATTTTTTATTTATATATAGCAGTTACGTAAATGAATGTTGCGTTTTAAATCAAGTGAGATGATAATAAAGTCAAATTAAAAATTCCAAAAATTTCATTCGAAAATTTTTTTCAAGTCCTAATTTTCAATAATACAAAATATTTACTTTTCAAAAATTGTCATTCAATTCATTTCATAATAATACATATAAATTACTAATAATATATTTCCTGTGTGAGTTAATACTTCTAAGCAAAATATTTTTCCCAAGCTCCTTACAAAATATTAGATATCATCAGTGAGAGATTAATTTAAAAAGTTTCAAGTAAAAATTTATTATCATTTCTTAGCTGGCGTGCGCTAGATTTAGGTTTTAGGACAGGTTTTAGGTAGTTAGGTAGGGTTCGATTCCCCAGAAGGGGCGATTTTTCAAAGCGTTTGAGCGTGCGATCATATGTATAAGTCTCTGTGCGTGCAATTTTGTAAGAATAATCGTAAATTAAGTGCAATAATCATATATAAAATAATTTTACCCTTTTCAAATCGATCAACATTTTAGGTCATTTTTGTTGTCGAAAGTTTCGATATAATCTATTTATAAATCGTGTATAGAATGCGTGCAGTGCATATATACATATACATATATATGCGTTACAATGCGAAACTATAATGTTTGCTCCTAGAAGGAACAAGGATTACTGAGCGAAAGTGTAACCTCTACTCTCGCGAGACACGCAGTGTACAATGCGAGCTGTATCTGGCGCTACAAAGTAGGGGTTACAGGTTGACATTGCCAAATTGTCACTCATCCCCATTCGGTCTGAATACGGATTTACAATTTCACAGAGCAAATCTTGCACTTTGATGAAGTGAGGTTCATAAATTTTTCCCAAATTGTAAGAATTACACCGTGGTTGCACGAAAGGCTCCGTTACTGCGCCACAGAGTAATATTTAATCATTTTTCCGAGTATATCTTACAGCGTACTTTTTTCCGTGTTGTTTGAAATTGATCTTAAAGTGGTATTAAATTAGTATTTCTTTTTTACCCTTGAAGAGTAGAGAATAAATGTTCAATGAATAAAGATACATCTTTCATAATGCATTTTTGTGATGATTTTAATTCAAGGGCCTTGAAGTCACCCAGAAAAAACTGAGGGTTCAGTAATGTTGCGGCGCAAGTAAAACTTGGGATCATTTAGACCTTATGGATGGCCATCGGCGGGGGCCGAAGTTTTCAACTGCGCATGTGCCGAGATGCGCGGGCCTATTTGAAATCAATAAATACTATGAATAGTCATACAGATAAATATTAACAAACATTTTTTATTCTTCTTTAAAACAAATTAAATTCAATTATAGGAATACCTAGCTTCTTGAAAAAATGTAATATTAACCTAATATTGCAAGTGTAAGAATGACTTATGTCTATGACTTTAGTTTCTTCATTAAATTGTTCCCAGTGCAATATTATTTAATTCGAATTATAAAGCAATATGTGCAGCATTAACTTGTACAATCTTTGAAGTGAGTCACGGCAGAAGTGATGAAAAGGCTCCATTAGAACAATTTGAATCCACACTTTGGGTTCATTTAGAAACCATTTATCATTTTGGGTTCCTTTTCAGCAAGAGAGGTACCTTTTTGTTGCAGCTCCTTTGGAACCAAAAATTGGTTCTAATGGAAACCCCAGTTTTTTCTGTGCAGGACCCAGCATCAAAATTCAGTTGCCTCATTTTACACCATAAATACTGAAATTACATCTTTTTTATGTAATTCGGGCCTATTCCTGTTTTGAATTAAATATGTATTCAAAGTGAAAAATAGGCTAATTTCAATAGTGTTTGTGTATAACCTTTTTTTTGGATTTGAACCTGAGCATCTATACAAAAAACGTGTCACACAAAAACTATTAAAATTAGCCAATTTTTCAGTCCGAATGCAGATTTGATTCAAAACAAAAATACGCCATACTTATCTAAAAAATATTTCATTTATAGAATAAAATGAGGCAATTCAAATTTAAGGTTGGGTCCTGCTTCCAACGCCCTTCAAAATGTAAATAATATTTTTTTTTAGTGCGGGAGTTTTAAATTTGAATTACAAATTGTAAAAATTTGAAATTTTACGATCCGTCTACACAAGTTATTTTTTGAAGAAGGAGGAAAAATCTTCTTCTATCAGGATTTTTTCTTGTTCTCCAATAGATTTAACCAATTTTCGCCAATCAATGTAAAATAAGGCAAAGAGAATTTTTTTAGACATATCTATGGTTTTTATTTTAAGGTTTTAAGTGAATTTCTATCAGCATACTCTCTAAATCTGAATCAGCGATAAGTATACAGCTAATTCAAATCAGCGTTTATATGCTGCAGAATCAGCGAAATTTAGCTGTTTATCAGCGGAATTTCACTGAATAACAGTTCAATTTCGCTGATTTTCCAGCGTATATACATACACTGATTTGAATTAGCGGTATATAATCGCTGAGTCAGATTTAGAGAGTGTCTTTCTGTTGTTCATACCTGTAGATTTCCTATGAATAATTTCTGATGAGGTCTAAATTGGTTTTAAAATATGTTGATCTTCAGTAGCAGAAAATGACAGAGAAAGAATAAAGAAAGAGTGAGCGGTTGGTTTTGGTTGACTCTTTCCTTTTTCTCTCTCTTTTTTCCTTTCTTATGAAATTGTCTCTAATGAGCCGCAAAGGAGGTAGTTTGGAGGTCTAATTTTGATTAGTGAATTTTTTATGCTCTGACTGCAGTGTAAAAAATTATTCACAAGAAAGCAGATTTCATTTCGATCTTAAATGATTTTATATATTTCAGATAAGTACTACCAAATAAGAAAGGAGCTTGCGAAAAGTGGAAGTGGCTGCCAAATTTATTGGCATTTTTATGATATTTTATGCACGAACTTTCAGCTCCTAGGCCATGATCCAATCGAAAGGGGGTTAACTCGGCAAAAGTCGTAGTTAAAGATTATGTTTCAAAGGAAAATACGCCGCCAGAGCCTGATGCAAATCGAATTGCAGCTTCCCAGAAAAAGCTCTGCATGAAGTTAATGAAGCAATCTGTTCTCATTCAACTGCTTCAAATCGCGTAGAAATAACTGAAAAGCCACAAAGTGAACAAGCTTTCAGATTCCCAAAAAAAATAAAAATATTTTTAACTATTGAGAGACTTCTGATTCCAACGGAATCAGCAAATATTTAAAATCAATCAACGGACAGTGCAACATCACGAGAAAATAATGTACTTCTGACACCACCTCAGTCCGTTGCGCCACAAGCTAATGCATCATTTTAAAATTTAGATGACACTGTCCACTCATTGGAATTGGAATCTGGGATAGAAAAAGCCGAATCTCCTGTCACAAATGCAACGCTTGAAAATACGTTTATATTGATGTCCTCTGAAAAATAAGAGACTGAAAAGAAGGATGATCAACCGACAATGTCGAGACGCTAGAAACTACAGAAGGAGAAAGATGAGTTAATAGAAACCTTGTTTGAGCAGCAATCGGCAAGAACTGATGCATTGATGACCAAATAAGATGAACTGCAAACCAAGACAGTGAATGATATTACGAAAATAGTGCAGCAGAATACTCTTCTAGTTCAAGCGTTCTCAATGGCTCAAAAAGCCTACAGTTAGACCCCTTTTCCAACATCAACGTATCCGATGTTTTCACCACATCTTCCACACATTCCTTAACCAGTTGCAGGTGTATCGCCTGCATGTCCAAATATTACCACTTGGAAGGCAGGAATCAATACAGCTGAGATTTTTGCACCAGCAGTTTTCCCAAATGCCATGAATTATTCGCACAATTTTCATCATTTTTATCCGCCAATCTCATCATTAGGGCAATCTGTTTCTACTCCAAATGTTGCAAACATTAACTCTTTTACCTGTTCAAACGTAGTGAATTCATGTCAAGTTGCCCCTGCAACTGACGATGAATCCTTGAACGCAAATTATACTCTAGAGCAACCTGCTCCTATGACAATTGTTGGGGATATGAGTGCATATCCATGTTTTGAAAACATCGGGAATTCATATTCTGTTTTCTCTGCATATATCAGGATACATCGCTGAAATTAAATTAATTTAACGCAGCGCCCGATGGAAGAAATGATATTACTTCGAACGCTTCAGTTCCTGTTGGAACGTCTGACAGCATCTTACACGAACTTGAATTTTTGATTGCGAAACTGCCGCGAACTTAAAAACTTCAGATAATCGTATGTCTGACAATGACTCCGTCTCTAATCCTGCAGTTGGTACTAATGTAGAGCTAGAGCAAAATAATTGATTTTCAGTCATCCTTTCCTGTTTCTTTCAATTTGAATTTTGATGTATTGCAAACGTTATATGACGTAAATTATACTTCTTTGATTTAAAAAATATTGTTTTCAAATGCTCACATAAAGAAACACATAAGTATGTTAAGGACAATTTTGCTTTGAAGATATCAGAAATTACTCGGGCTTAAGTAAGTAAAAAAAAAATTTCTTTAAGTTTCATGACAGCTTTTCAAGAAATTATTTAGCATAATAAAACATCAAAGATTTTGAGTCTTACTTAAAGTAAACTAGTGACACATTCGTTGACGGTTAGTTATTATTAAGAGTTTAATTAGAACTTTAAGTTTTTCTTTGTGTTCACCGATCATGTTCACAATATAGATTATACTTTGTATAAGTTTGTCTCTTTAATTAATTCACTATTTTGCGCTAAATTTTTTTTTAGAAAAACAACTATCACCTGTGGTTAAACCTAACCTAGTTTAAATAACAAGGATTCCAGTTTAACAGAATCACGAAAATAAGGTTAATCGTACTAACACAAACCTAGTCACTCGGAACTAAAGAACACTAGTTCTATTAACAATAAAATCTATTTAATATTGCCATGATGTTCATTACAAAGTTCCAATGTCCAAATAATTTGTTTCTATGTTTATTACTTTGTCACTGCAGTCCTAGCAAAAAATAATGTATAATGTATTAATGAATATACACGGTATTTGCGCTTATTTCACCTGTATAAATATAACATTCTTGCTCTGAATATCATGCATGACGGCATGCACGTTTTGTTATTTTTTGGTTATGTCTATTTTTACTAATTTGCCCCTGAAACCAGGTACCCGCTGTGCCGACGTTTAGTACTTGATAGAAAACTTTTAACTTTATATAAATCCGATATATATATATATATATGTGTGTGTGTGTGTGATTAGGAAAAGTAATTATGACGTCACTAATGACACACTTTGAGTCTATATGTATAACCAGACTGGCCTCCTGACTCTGGGCATTCTTAAATCAGCTCTCGAAGCTCTCTTGTTCCTTTAAATAAAATCATATAATCCAAGTCTTTCCATCATTCCTAAAACCTGGAAAGCCTTTAATTGTTTTTAAAAAGTGATTTTAAGAAATAATAAGATCACATAATTGGCGACCGTGACAGGACAAGTCATTGGTTAATTATTGAGATAGCAAGACACGCAATCTCAAGAGAAGATCAACCAAAGGAATATCCCGGGACCCGAGGACAATATTCCAGAAGGACGTCTCGAGATCCACAGACTTCTTCATCGAGAATCTGCAAGGCTTCCAGGACTGCATACTTCGCGACATAAAACCCTTCCGTTTGAGGGAGCTCTTTGGAAAATCATCCCAAGACCCGCGGATCATCTTCTAGGATCAAGAGGGCAGAAGCCCATCGCTTCTTGTGGAAAGCACTTGGGTTACAAATGAGAACGAAAGCAACAGTTCTGTTTTTGTGTTGGGTGAGTACATCATCTATTTGAAACCCACATATACATTCGAATTCCATTGTTGACTTTCATCTCTATGAAATAAAATTGGAATGATTATTTGAACATATAAAATTGAAGAAAATATATGCACTTAGGGAATATACCCTCATACTGAAAATTATCGAAAGATATCATTATTATTGTCTGATTGATTTATAAATTGATATATCCGGTAAAGTGAGAAGTGAAAATTTGAAAGGGATGATAGGGAGTGTATTTTTGTATATTAAATGTTAGGAAAGTACCGAGAGATTAAAAGTATTAAAAGCGAATCAGATACGAGTTATATGGGATCAGAACACGGAAGTTCTGAAGCGAGTTTAAATTTTTACGAAACAACCCCCGAGAATAGCTACTTTTCCCATGAACATCAAGTGAAAATTATCGCACCAAAAATAAAAATGTTCGGGACAATGAAAAAATTCTTATCAGCCGAAAATATCGAAAAGGCTACAGAAGAAGAGATCAAAACACAATTTTTTGAAATGAAAAACGCGCTTAAAGATGCTCAAGATCGTTTAGCCAGAATAAATGTAGACCCTACACTCGCGCGAACAAATCCAACGGCACCAGTTCTCGACGAACCCTATAAACTAACATTAAATGACCAAAAACACATAAATGAGTTGCTTAGAAACATTTGTGAATTTGACGGTACTCGGGAGATACAATCATTCAAGGACGATATTCGTGCTTTGATAGAAGAAATCTCAATCACCGCGGAAAGTAACGAATCGATGAGAAGAGCATTCCTGGATAAAACACTAAAGGGAATAAAATCAAGAAAGCTAAAAGGTGACGCATAGCGTGTGGCAATGCGTATTTCCCCACCGATTACATTCAAAAATCTAGGAGAGGCTCTAACATTGGAATTCGGATCAGAGGGCAATACGTTATCGCAACTAATTAGGGAACGCGACCAAATGTGCCAGATGACGAACGAGCGAGTGGATAGTTTCATTAAACGCTACCAAGAAATTGATAGGGAAATAAAACGCGCAATAGATTATAGTCAGACAGGCTTTAAAGATTTCGAACGAAGAAAAGAAGAACGCGAACGAATCAAAAAATTCATGGGATGCCTACGAATGGAAATAAAGTACAGGGTGGGGCAGAATGGACTCCCTAGTTTCAAAAAATCCCTGAAGGACCCTCAGACCGACTAGAGGAATCGGAGAGGTACCATTAAGTCGGGGGAACAGTACCGTTTTCAGATGTCACCATGCCGTGGTCGGGTGAGCAACGGGGTTTTGTTGTGGAGACGTTCTTTAAAAACGGGGAAAGCGTGGTGGCCACGCAGAGGGCATTTCTAGCGACGAAGCGCATTTTCATCTTTGTGGTACAGTAAAAAAACAAAATTTTCGTTACTGGGCATCTGAAAACCCTCGTAAACTAAATCAAAGATCTCTTCACAGCCCCAAAGTAACAGTTTGGTGCGCTGTGTGCTCTAAAGGCATTATTGGGCCTTATTTGTGTGAACCTGGAGGATCAAATGTTACCGTGGCTTCGGCTCGCTATTGTGACATGCTGGAGAACTTTTTTCGCCCTAAAATGGAAGAATATGGTAAGGAACACGACACAGAAGCCTTCTGGTTTCAACAAGGTGGAGCCACGGCCCATACTGCCCGTCGTTCACGCGAAAATTTGCAAGAGCTCTTTCCCGGTCGCCTGATCTCTTTGCAGGGGGATGTTCCATGGCCTCCTCGCTCCCCTGATTTGACTTCGTGTGATTTTATTCTATGGAGATACGTCAAACCTGAGGTATACAAAGTTCGACCCTGAACCCTTGAAGCTCTGAAGGAGGCGATTGAGGACGTCATCGATGGAATTCCGCAAGATATGCTGGAAAGAGTGGCCAAAAACTTCTTTGAAAGGCTCCATATGTGTATTGCTGGACAAGGTCACCAATTGGACGATATCATTTTCAAAACATCATGAAAAAACGGTATTATATGTACTTTTGAGCAATACAAACCTTTTTTATGTATCTTGAAGCGTTCTTTTACAATTCACCTTTCAAATCAGGGAATCCATTCTGCCCCACCCTGTATATGGTGGCGAATCCTCAGTCAACAAGATTGAATGACGCATATCAAACCGAATTACAGAAAGAAAAAGATTACCTCGACAAAGAAAGAGAACGAGCTAGACAAACTCATCAATTTAATATTAGAAAAAATTTACAGCGCAAACAAGTTTTCGAATCCACACGAAGAGAAATGAGCGATCAATCCAATAATAGAACACAACCCACTACTTCTAAAGAAAATCCACAGATGTTATTCAAATTCTGCAAGAAACCTGGAAATACCGAAGAAAAATGTTACACCAAACAACATCAAAAAAAGAAAGACAATTTTCAGCGAACCTGGCCATCGAGGAAGGATCCACCGAAGCGAATATATCAGACGGAAGAATTAGCGACGGAGGAATTGGAAAACGAGGATTTGATAGAGGAGCAACAGGAGGACGAGTATCAAAAGTTTATTTACAACAAGGAGGACATCCTTCTTTCAGGATCCAGTTATCAGGATACAGATTTAGACGAGGATTTCTGGTAGATTCAGGTAGCCCGGAATCTTTTGTAAAAACAGGTTGCCTAATAAAAAATTCATGTCAACCCGAAAGAATTCTTGAAAATCAAATAAAGAGTTTTAAGATAGTCGATGGAATACATCAAGTGTAAGGTAGATGTACTCTGTCATCTAAAAATCAGAAACACCTGTTCCATGTAGTGAAAGAAAATTTCCCGACGGAATTCGATGGTATCCTCGGGCGAGACTGGCTTACAAAATATCAAGCAAAAATTAATTTCATTAACGATTCTCTTGACTTGCCTAATGAAAATATTCCACTTCAAGGTGATTATGATCACATCATTATCTTTCATGTAAGACCCTCCTGCAAAGACATTAACATTAAATTACCCAGAGGCGAGTATGTCATTAATGGTAAAGGTATATTACCGGGAATCTATAAAAGTGATGGTTTAAAAGAAACAAAAATTTTAATCGTAAACTTTAATGGGGAAAAAGAAACAGTTGAAATTAAAAAGAAAGATTTAACAATTGATCGCTTCAAAGACCCTGAATCGAACAATTATTTCTTCAAAAATAAATTAGTTAATCTAGAAAAACGAACTAGTTTAATTTAAAAAATTCTTGATAATAAAATTAGTCAGGAAAAAAGAACAAGTACAAGAGAAAGTACAAAATTTATTAATTGAATATAATGATATTTTTTATTTGACTGGAGACCCAATACCAATGGTCTCAGAAGTAGAACATGACATTAAATTGAAAACTAACAAACCAATTAGTACACCATTATATAGACATCCCATAGCTTTACAATCCGAAATCGACAGACAGATTAAAGAATACGAGGAAAAAGGATTGATTAGATCTTCTTTCTCTCCCTACCAAGCCAATGTCTGGATGGTTAAAAAAAAAAGATGGATAGTAGTGGAAAGCAAAAATGGAGATTGGTTATGGATTTTCGAAAACTGAATGAATTTACAGAGCAAGATAATTATCCCCTACCTTCTATAGAAGAAATTCTATGTATGTTAGGAAACGCTTGCTTTGTGTCATGCTTCGATATGGCGAACGGTTTTTACCAAGTTACAGGAGCAAAAGAAGATATTGAGAAAACAGGATTTTCTACTCACAAGGGACACTCGGAATAGCTCAGGATGCCGATGGGACTCGTCAACGCACCAGCAACATATCAAAGGATGGTAAATTTTAAATTACAAGGTTTAATTGGTAACATTTGCTTTATATATCATGATGATTTGATAGTGATTGGTAAAACCGAAAAGGAGCATATTGAAAATTTAAGAACTGTTTTTAACCGTCTTCGTGAAACTAAGCTTGTATTAAAACCTGACAAGTGTAAATATATTGAACAGGAACTTCAATATTTAGGACATTCCGTAGGACCTGATGGAGTAAAACCTTTGAAAAAAACGTTGAAAAGGTATTACATTTTCCTCGACCAAAGAACGTGAAGGAAGTAGAACGTTTTATGGGTTTAGAATCCTATTATCGAAAGTTCATCAAAAACTTTCTAAATCTTCTGAAAGCAAAAAATGTATCGTTCAATTGGAATGGAAATTATGAAAAGGCATTTGTCGAATTGAAAAATCATCTAACTACGTATCCTGTTTTAAAACATCCTGACTTGAGTAAACAATTTATTTTATATCCCGGCGCATCAAATAAAGGAATTCGAGTTAAAATTAGCCAATTAGACGATCAAGGTAATGAACACCCAGTAGGGTACGCGAGTAGAAGTCTCAATCCAGCCGAGAAAAATGATTCTACCACAGAAAAGGAGCTTCTTGCAATTGTGTGGAGAATAAAGCAGTACAGACATCTTTTGTATGGCCAGAGATTCAAGGTATACACTGATCACCAACCAATAGAAGGATTGCTCACCGCAAGACATGATAACATGTTATCACGACTCTTTAAACTGACTCAAAAATTAACGGACTACAACCCTGAAGTCATCTATAAAAAAGGTAAACAGAATGCAAATGCAGATGCCCTTAGCCGTGCATTTCCAATTGAGATACCAGAAGAAATATCAGAAGGATTAAACGTAAACGAAGGAATCTTTTTGTCACCGGATACTTTACAACAACTAGAAGAAATTGTAAGTGAGGATATCAATGATGCCTGAAGTAGGAAGTTCAAATTCACCCCAAAGGGAGGACGGGCATGTCAACGACGAAGAAATCCCGTTTTCTTTTAAAACTACAAAAATCATTATAAAGGAAATGCCAGACACGGAGGTAATAAAAAGTCTAAAAGAACAAAACAATTATATCACCAACGATTTAAATAGAATAAAACAGTTGATTACATTCGAGAATATTAAAATTACTCGAAACACGGAAGAGGACGAAGTAACTTTCAACAACAGAATAAATGCATTCAAAATTCCTCCTGCTTATTTTAAAAAATCCCCAAACCGGATCTTCAAATTAACGGAGCGTTATATAAAACATTCAAAGACTTTATCAATCTAGCCACAGTCATCTGGAAGGATGAAAGAACAGAAGAATCAAGAATAATTGAAATTACACATTGGGTAACAGAAACAGATTTTAGTTTAGCAACAAAATGTATACATTGGACGTTAAAATTAATGGGATTAGAGCAGCATTATTTTATCAAAACAATGTATCCCAAAATAATTCGGAAAAAGCAAATACAAATGAATATAATACCTGGAACTCATGAGAATGGACACTGGGCTCTAGATAAAACCTTGAAAACGATTCAACAGACTAGCTACTGCCCTGAGATGAGTAGGCAAATAAAGGAATATATCGACAATTGTCCGGTATGCGCGAATAAGATAACAGAAAGAAGAATTAGAGCGGATGCGGTTATCATCGAACCAGCCAAATATCCTTTCGAAATTTTGAATATAGATAAATTTACTTTTGAAAGTAAAATTTTTTTATTAATTGAAGACAGCCTAACGAGATATGTTTGGGTTGCACCATTAAAAACAGCGGAAATCTACAATGAACTACAACAATTCCTACATTCCTTCCCGACACCTAAGAAAATCATTGCGGATAACGAACGTGTATCCCGAAGAAAGAAATTAGAGGAATTATTTTCACAAATGGGAATACAAAAAATCAGAATATCTGCTTATCACCCTCAGAGTAACGGCATCGTGGAAAGAGCGATCGGAACTTTGAAAAGATTAGCCAAAACTTTTGAAGGATCTACAATCTTGGAAATTATTAAAGCAATTAAAATTTATAATAAAACACCTCACAGTACAACCACCTACATTCCAGAAGAGCTTTTATTTGCAATCCCAACAATAGAACAGGCAGACGAACAAAAACAACGAGAATTAAGAAGAGAAAGAAATTTGGCACAGCTTGAAGATGCAAGGAGAAAAATGCAAGAAGCCAAAGAAGTAAATCAACGAAAAATTCGCAGAACAGGGAAAGAAGAGGAATACCAAACTGGGGTATTAGTACAAATAATAACAACAATAGGGAATAAACAATATTGGTCGGAGCCCGTAGCAATTAGAGAAATAAATAACGAGACTAAAACTATAACAGGCTTTAGAAAAGGACGCGAACATATGCGCCACTTCAATCAAACTAAGAAGTATAAAGTTACAGAATTAATTCTTTTCAGGTAATTCCATTACTGGAAGGATCATTAAACATCGAACGACTGGAACACCCGATA
The DNA here is from genome assembly GCA_932195095.1 of Andricus curvator. Taxonomy (NCBI): domain Eukaryota; kingdom Metazoa; phylum Arthropoda; class Insecta; order Hymenoptera; family Cynipidae; genus Andricus; species Andricus curvator. The sequence continues at coordinate 24,034 of CAKNYM010040137.1, forward strand.
GTTTTGGAAAACCTGTATGAAGCAAGAATATATCATGAAACATGAGATACGGTATATTTTGCAAATCTAACCAAAATTAAAGACGATATCAAACAGTTAAAAAAGTATATTATAAAAATTGGGGATATATGTGAAACAAAAGTAGGTTGTAATCTGCAAAAAAGTATCGCAGTAATGGAAAATAGAATTAATAAGTTAAACCAAGATTATAACAACATTGAAATGATTACGCAAGTCATAAATAAAAGGGGATTATTCAATTTCATAGGATCAGCTACTAAGTATTTATTTGGAATCATTAACGCGGACGACGCAGAGAAGATAAACAAGGACATTGATGAAGTTTACAGCAAGTCAAAAAGTTTGGTAATGTTGCTTGAAAATCAAACAAGTCTAATGAAAAGTACCGTTTCGAAAATCGAAGAAATTAAAAATCAGCAAGAAAAATATATTAAATTGGTTCAAATCTCAGCTGAACAACTAACAAACGCAACGAACAATTTGATCTCTAACAATCATGTTTTAAATTCACTCTTCAATATGGAGTTGCATTTAGAAGGAACATTAAGCACAGTAAAGAATATTGAAATGGCTATTGCAGAAGCTAATATAGGGACAATTTCGCTGAGTATCGTAACTCCTGAAAATTTTATAAACTCCTTAAAAGAAATCAAAAAGAATTTTTTAATTAGAACCCCGTACGCTTTAGAGGAAAGAAATAATTTTTGTATACTCGTATTTTTCGTACAGTGAACGTCGCTCTAATAAAGAATGAACTAATATATAAAATACACTCCCCTATTCCCGATGAAAGGACATATAATGTTATTAAATACACCTCACTTCCGTACTATAATATGTTCAATTATTATATTTACGATGGATTATATGACCAACCCATAGCCTTATCCAAGGACAGATTGTCATATTCAAAGATTGACTCAACTAAATGTCGTCAAGCTGATAATTTACATTTTTACCAAATGGTGGATCCCATAAAGAAAATTACAAAAGAAAGCTCCTGTCTAGGATGAGTAATAATACATCAAGGAGAATCCTGCAAGAGAAAATATTTCCAATTAAACTCAGATTTCATTTAGAGCTTTCAAAACGGATATCAATGGTGCATACTACCTGCGAAGGAAATTCGTCTCACGATTCAATGCCCACTTGAAGAAGAAACAAGCAAGGACATTTCAGAAGCCTCAATCCTAACATTAGAAGATCATTGCAGGGCTGTAACAAATAATGAAGCTTTCTTTGCTGCAACACATTACTCTAAATATCAACCTATTTTAGAGCAACAAATAAAGTTGAATTTTTCCAAATTAGAGCAAAATATTTTAAACACTAACGATCTACACCTTTCAACTTTTCACAGCACCCATTTGAGCTTACAGCAACTAAAAGAAGCAGCCCATGGTTTAGATGAAGCCCAAAAAGATTATGAAGATCTTTTAGCATAGAGACGACAACATTCATGGTGCACTACGGATACAACTTGGTTAGAGCGTCTTGGCTATACCAGTCTTGCCATATTAATAATCGGACTACTACGGAAATGTGGACTTGGCAAAATTATACAATCCATACTTCATTCTACACCTTGTGGTAAAGTAATCTACAAGAATCGAGGTACCACCACTGTGATTACCACTGTGATTAGGAAAAGTAATTATGACGTCACTTATGACACATTTTGACTCTATATACCCAGACTGGCCTCCTGGCTCTGGGAATTCTTAAATCAGCTCTCGAAGCTCTCTTGTACCTTTAAATAAAATCATATAATCCAAGTCTTTCCATTATTCCTAAAACCTGGAAA
>CAKNYM010040137.1:25958-57324 GCA_932195095.1 Andricus curvator
TATATATATATATATATATATTGTAACCTGCGATTTACAGGGGTAGCCTGAAAATAGGCAAAAGTTCTATCTCCTGCGTGATGCCTCTGAAAAGTTGCATCACATAGGAGGAAGAGAGAGGCGCAAACTCCAAAGAACTCCCACGCAAACGCTGTTGCGTAAGCGTGGGAGGCTGAATGGAACAAAGAAATAAAAAGAGCGTCTCAGCCGAAAAACGGTATTCTAGATCTGGCAGCTGAAAAGCGCAGATCGCAAGAGTCGATCACAAGAGAGAAGACTTGAGAATCTATTCTCACTTCTTGTCTCCCAAATATTCTCAGTGTGGGCAGTGACAGAATACTTAGTCCAAAAAACTAATTATTCAGAACCTTCTCCAAAAAGGATAAAGTTCGTCTTAGGGGAATGAAGAGAAATCAATTTCTCCTAACTGCTCACAAAGGCAATTTTATCTCAAAAGCGATTTGCGAGTTTCCTATTGGGACTCAGAACTTTATTGAGCCTCTCAGAGCGAATCTTAAATAAAGCTCTTTTGCCGTGGCATAGTTCCACTTGAATAAAATTAAATAAAACATTGTGGCATAGTCCCACCAGCAAATCTTTTGTATTAAAATTTTATGTGGCATAGATCCACTCAAGCTGTTGCTTAAAGATTGCAGGCATTTGCCTGGATTCAAAAAGAAATATTTTCGACAGAATTATTGGCTTTAAGTTTTCGAGAACTTGTCAGGGTCTACCATGGCAAGTTGTCAACAGAACCAAACCCAATAATTTTCGATCGATCATTTGTGTTTCAAGCCGCTTACAGGGAGATAGAGGAGTCAACTCCTCTACCTGGCTGCGAAAGTGATTGTCCACAAAAGATAGAGAGTGACAAAATATTTCTCTCGTTGTAAAAGGACCGAGTCCCGAAACCTCTAAAATCCATTTGCTGGATAATATTCTGTTAAATCTCCCTAAAGTAGAGTCGGCTCTGGGACGCTCTCCCTTGCTCTCGCATCCTTGCGTAACAGCGCGTACCTGGGACTCAAGGCTTCCTCGGCCCAGCTTGTTCATTGCGAATGTGCCTGGACGGCACCACTGCGGATTAAATCCTTACACCTGATCGACAGATCATATTATAATTATAGTATTTAGGAATAGAGAATTCCTCAGATAATTTTACCTTTTGTGCCTATGAGCAATTATAAAATATTACTATAAACATATTTAGATTAGTGGTTAGCCACTGGGAAAATACCCATTATAGTATAGTTTCCTTTCTTTCTAAACAGTCTCCTTAGAGAGAGAAAGTAAAGAAAGCGAAATAGCTACATATAAAATTTTTATCGACTTTGAAGGGATAATTTGAGAGACTCTGAGAAGTACACGATTTTACAAAGGAAGGAAATCCTTGTGCTATATTTCTAGATAGAAAGAGAGAAAAGCGAAAAGTTGCACCAAAAAGATATATATATATATTTTTGTTGTGCCTAATCTTAATTTTGTATCACTGGATTATTAAAAATTAAAATATCTAATCCGATATCAAAGAAATTAGATAGTTGTCGTTAAGACAGAGCTTGCCCGCAGTGCAGCTCCCTTTGTAAAAAGAGCGATTTAGACTTTAGAGTATATTCTTGATCTCGATTATAAAAAAAAAGTTTATTGTTTTGATTTACCAATCATTGTTTGATAAAATAGCTTAGGGCCTAGAAACTATCTGTACAAATAGGTTAGAACAGGAATAAGAAATAAAAAAGATCTTTATTGTGAAGAGAATCTTATTCTTTCTCCACGTAAAACCTCTTTCTTTGATTTCTTACTCTAATTATTAATTAAAATTAACTAATTAGGGTTAAAAGTTAATTAAGCCAAGAAATGGTGATTACAATATATATAATATATAATTGAAAAAAAGAGTTAAACAACCACCGCAGGGTTCCACTGAGAGCAACTGCCATCTAAAAAAGAATGTCAATAGCCCCCAGCAGAACCGCGGTAAATCACACCTATGGTCACATCTCACAACCGTGTGATGGGTGGTGATGGAACGACAAAATCACAACGACAGGCCAGCGAAACCCTCGTGTGTCTTGAGGACACGAAGCGACCCAAGGATGGCAGCTTTCTGCATCCATCTCGCAAGAGCCTTGACATATTTTTGGCACGCGGGTATGGCTTTAAGGTTACGAACCAGTGATAGTTTCGCACCTCCAAGAGCACCTATCACAAGGACAATTACTTGCACCGAATATTTTGGATACAGTCGTTGTAGCTCTCTTTTAAGGTCTTGATACCTCTCCTCTTTTTCCTTCTCCTTTGCAGTGATGTTATATTCGGACGGAGCCGAGAATTCGATCACGAATATAGTTTGTTTCTCGAAGTCTTGGAGAACAATGTCAGGCCTCGAGTGCACAACGGAGACTGTTGCCCGAAAATCGTAGTTCCAGAAAATTTGGCACTTCTCGTTTCGGACAATTGACTCTATCTCCCTTGGAGCGTTCGGCAGGACAGGATCGCGACCAACACCGTAAGAGCGACAAAGATGGTAATAAAGCACTCTTAGGGCCGCATTATGTCTATAGATATACGTAGTTCCTGCGTGGGTCGGACACCCTGATAGTATGTGTTCTAGGTACTCAGCGTGTGCATGACACGCTCTGCACCTATCACTAGAAACTTCTTGACATAAAATGCGGTCACGGTATGCTAAGGTGGAAATGACACCGTCCTGCCATGGAAAATAAAACGCTCTGTACCTGAATTAAGCCCTGATGATTTAAGGAGGGCAAATTTTGCTCCTTCGACAAGGAATGTTTTTCTACATTTCTGTGAAAGTTTCCGTGCATTTTCTGGTCGAGTAGCTGTTGCTGACATTTTCCAAACTCTGCTTTCTTTACTTCGGCTTTTAGACGTGAAGCATCTAGATGAAGTAATGCACTTTCCTCACTTCTGATGTTAAAATTCAGGCCAAAGGTCTCGGCCGCTTACTCCGCGGCTTTGTAAAGAAACGCTCCTTCGCCAATCATCTCGTGGTTACTGACCATCTTTAGGAGAGGATCTCTGCTATTCGCAACGATGTAAGATGTACTTAGAACAATTCGGTGATGAAGACGCTGGAGATTCAGAAGTCCGCGTTCGCCTTGACGGCGTGAAATGTATAATCGCGGAACTGAGGAATTGATATGTAAGCTTTTATGCATATGCATGATCTTACCTGTGGTGACATCAAGGGCCTTAAGCTCGTTCTTTGTCCATTCAACCACCCCAAACGAGTAGAGTAGAACCGGGACGGCAAGCATGTTAGTCGCAGATACCTTGTTCAACGCCGACAGATTGGAAGACCAAATCTGTCGAAGAAGATGCTTGTATCTGCTTCGGAGAGACTCCTTCACTGATGTTACGTCCTGAATGCGGCTTTGAGGCACGCCCAGGTATGTATAGGTCTCTCCAGTATTAAGATGTCCAATAGCACTTATATCTACAAGCTCAGGGTCCTTGGGAATGCCAGTAATCTTTCCTTTCTTCAGATTAATTTTGGCTTACTTGTCCAAACCAAAGTCCATCCCAATCTCTCCTGTGTAGTTCTTGACGATATTTATGGCAGTTTGAAGTTTGGTTTTACCAAAGACATAGATCCCCAGGTCATCCATATAGAATTGAGATGCAAAAAAGCAAAGGGCTCATGGTATCACCTTGAACGACACCCCTCTGGAAGGTGACGTTGTTCGTTATCAGACGATAATTTCTAGATAAGATAGTAAATCTAGTTTTCCAAAGAGGCATCAATCTCTCTATGCATCTCACTATGTGTGGACGTACCTTCAAGCTTTCCAACAGACAGATGATAAGTCTATGAGAGGTTGAATCGAAAGCTTTCTGGTAGTCAATCCAGGCCATTGACAGGACACGCTGATGGGCTATGGCGTCTTTATAGACACACCTGTCAATTAGCAGGTTCTCTCGACAGCCTGCTACACCTTTTTTCGAGCCACGTTGTTTGCACATCTCTCGCCATACAGGCTCAATTCGTCGAACAATCTTGTTGTTTAGGACAGCTGTAAAACTCTTATACAGTGTGTTCAAACAAGTTATTGGCCTTTAATTCTCTGGGTTGGACAAGTTGCCTCCAGCAGCGGAAAAGTTCTTCGTGCCTCTAAGTGCTTTTTTCACCTCTTTGGCAGTGATTGGTGGACATTCCTCCTCACATTTTATGAGGTTGTCGCAAGCCATCTTGAAGCGGATGATATTTTCAGTATCTTCTTTCAACTCTAGTGTTTTCGGGATCTTGTACAACTCTCTCCAAAAAGTCTCTACCTCCTTGGGCTTGAGTGGATTTTTTACAGAAACAGGGAGATCGCTGAAGAGGCGCGATGGGTCAGCGAGAAACTGTTGATTCTTCCTGACCCATCCCTCCTTCTTCTGTATTTTCCTCCTTGCGTCAGATAACAGCCGTATTTTGTCAACAATATGGTGCTAGATTGTCAGCAGCTTTGACTTGTTTAGTGTGTAATTCAAGATCCTTAGTTCTTGGGCGAAAATTCCAACCCTTTCCGTGAACGGTCTACCAGATGTTATGTAGTCAATCACACATTGAATACGGGACGCATTCTGTCTTGCCCATCCAATCTTCTTGTTCAGTCGATGCAAGCGTCTTTTTGTCTTTTGATCCATCGACGGTTTTAGCCTTCGATTTGAATCAGCCAAAGCTCTCGCAGGACCATAAACTGAGTAATTGATGGTCTACGAAGGGAGGCATCCATTTCAGCCAGATCTTGGGGCTTAGGAGGGACTTGCATGTTAATGTTCCTCCTTGTACTGAAATTGCGATCATCTCTCAGAAGGTGCCTGCTATTTGCGGTTGATCTTAATGACGCTTTCTCATATTCGCCTGCAGCATGATCAAGCAGCAATGGGCAAGCGCTGCGCGTACATATCAATTTTTCCGGAGGTTGTCGGCTTGATTTCGCAAAGACTGATGCGGAACGTGCTGAAGCTCTGGGTGTTTCTGGCCCCACAGAGTGTGCATACGCGCCATAAAGCCTCCGCGATCAGGGATAATGCTGGCATCGTAGCAGTCTAGCACGTCATCCCTAAGTTGATCCATACACTCAATGTGGGCGTTTCGCCAGTTCGTCGTCGTGTTTCCATCTTAATTATTTTCAGCACCCCGAACTCTAGGATGATTGGCATTGTTTACCGACCCATTGTCGCGTTTTTTTGCGCATTTGATCTTTTGAACCGCATCTACAACATTTTGGTGTTTTGGTGGTTTCATTGTTGTTCCCACGAGCAGCTAGGGAAAGGGTTCGTCCATCCTTGTAGAGCCCCGCGTGCAAGGATAAGGCTGGTACTTTGACAGGTCGCCCGGTATCCCAGAGTCACCGTTTAAAACACCTTATCCAGGTGCCATTCAGCTTTCGGCATGTTTCTTACGCCTTCGCTTAGGGGTTATTCCTTCGGGACCATCCCTGGATAATTGTCCGCGACTGCTTATTAATCATTGTAACCATATTCAGCAGAAACCATTGGTACAGGGACCCTCTATCCGCAACCCGAGGACGCGTTCGGTGGCTTTGTCATAGGCCCTTTAGTTCCATTCCAAAGGAATCGAAACCGAAATCGAATGTTTTTTTTAATTTGAGACAACGAAATATCTAAAAAAATACGCATCCTACGGGAAAAATGTCTGGAATAAAAACTTTTTATTTTGGAGGGGGAAAAAAGATTTGCACAAATTTACCCCACCCCCACAGGAGGTAGGGATGGGGGTAACTTTGTAATTTCAAATGGCAACCCCAATTTTTTATCACAGATTCAGATACTCCTTTACGAAATACGTAAGTTTCATTCGGAAAATTTGTTTCGATTCGCGATAGATGCCGCTGCAATTGCGAAAAATGAAATTGTTGACACTACTTTTAGCTCTACCCAGGAATAACGACGCGGACGTAGTAGTTGTCTATTCCCTTCGGGATGCTTAATTTCGGTGAGTCCCCTTGCCTCTCACCATCCATCGGGGTGCTTGAACTTTTGGCAACGGGACAGTAAAAGTGATAAAACTGTCGAAAACCATTCCCGAATGCAGTTCGTTGACGACAGTCGATTTTGGATGTAGACATTACATATCATCGAGTCTCCACTGTCTACAATCCTCGACGTCATTCCGGCCGAGCGATAACCGCGTCTGTCCGTGCTTAACGTTTATTCATTAGGAAGGTTGATTGTGTTCATTTGATTTGGGTGTGTTGGTTGCTTTCGTTTGGCTTATTGTTGTTGGTCACGTTCGTTTGAGTTGGTTTGGGTGTCGTTGTATTTCCTTATTACCTTACTTCATTACTTTTACAATGGAAATTCTATCTTAGCAATAGAAGATTGAAATGATTCTCATTTATGGAGAAAGTGGCAGGAATATCAATGATGCTCTCACGTTTTATGCTCAACGCTTTCCAGAAAGGGTTCCTTCACGCGCTTCTTTTTACCGGGTTGTCCAAAACATCGTCACTGACGGAAGTGTACAACCGAAAAAAAGGAAGCGTCAAGTAACAGTTACTGGAGTTGATAATGAAATTGCAATTTTAGCTGCAGTCACTCATGACCCTCATATTAGTACTCGACAACTAAGCCGCGATTCCGGAATGTCTCTATCCAGTGTTTGGAAGGTATTAAAACGTAATAATTATCATCCGTATCATATTTCACTGCATCAAGAACTTCATGGCAATGATTTTCAGAACCGAGTGACATTTTGTCAATGGGCAGTTCAGCAGATACAAGGAAACCCGAATTTCTTTTTTCTTGTACTCTTCACAGACGAGTCGTCTTTCACAAACCATAGTAACGTTAATAGGCACAACATGCATTATTGGAGTGTAGAAAATCCACATTGGTTGCGTGAAGTTGAGCATCAGCGTCCATGGTCCGTGAACGTTTGGTGTGGAATAATTGGAGATCAACTTATCGGTCGGTATTTTATTGATGGAAATTTGTACGGTGAAAAATATCGTAACTTTTTAGAAAATCAACTTCCAATATTGCTGGAAGACCTAAGCTTGGAAGTGCGACACAACATGTGGTTTCAACATAACGGTTGTCCAGCACATTATGCGGCAATCGCGAGGGAAGTACCCAATCGCGCATTCAATGGACGATGGATCGGTAGAGCAGGTCCAGTAAATTAGCCTGCCAGATCGCCAGATCTTACGGCGCCGGATTTATATTTGTGGGGTTATCTAAAGAATCGCGTGTATCAAGAAGTGCCCACAACTCGTCATAACATGATCGAGCGAATCAGGTCTGCTTGTGCACAAATATCACCAGACACAATTCGCAGTTGTGTGGAATCTTTCAAAGCTCGGATTAACAAGTGCATCGAAGTGCAAGGACACCATTTTGAGCACTTATTGTAAAATAATTAATCGAAATCAAGCATCCCTGTGGTGAGAAGCAAGGGGACTCACCGAAATCAAGCACCCCGATGGATGGTGAGAGGCAAGGGGACTCACCGAAATTAAGCACCCCGAAGGGAATAGACAACTACTACGTCCGCGTCATTATTCCTGGGTAGAGCTAAAAGTAGTGTCAACAATTTCATTTTTCACAATTGCAGCGCCATCTATCGCGAATCGAAACAAATTTTCCTAATAAAACTTACGTATTTCGTAAAGGAGAATCTGAATCTGTGATAAAAAATTGGGGTTGCCATTTGAAATTACAAAGTTACACCCACCCCTGCCTCCTGTGGGGGTCGGGGTGGGGTAAATTTTAGCAAATCTTTTTTCCCCCTCGAAAATAAAAAGTTTTTATTCCAGACATTTTTTCCGTAGGATGCGTATTTTTTGAGATATTTCGTTGTCTCAAGTTAAAAAAAACACCCTGTATATACATGTATATATATTAATTTATGGATGCAAATATCTCTTAAAACACTCTATTTATAAAAAAATGATTCAGACAAAAACTGTACAGTACATAGGGGGTCATTTAAAGGTTCTATTAATTTTGACCTTGAGGTCAATTTTCAAGGTCATTTGAGGGTCAAGATGATTTTTTCAAATGGAAACCCCTAGTTTGGACTGTGGATTTGAAAAGAGCGGAAAATTTTACGTCAAAAATGTCTGACGAGAAATTTGCTTCTGTGATCTTAGAAAGGTCAACTATCAAGGTAAAGTGTCTAAAAACGATTATATGCTCTCTTTTTTAAATTAATTGGTTTTCTGACAACAGCAAACGTTCAAGATGCTTTTAAGAATTCAATAGAATGTAAAAGTGTGAACCACCTTCAAAATCTTGAGCTGCAGGTAAATTATCAAGGTCATTTAAAGGTTAAAAGTCAAAAAAAGTATTTTGAAGAGAAGTCAAATGAAGGGCAACTGTTTAAAGAGCTCTTAGAACATTACTTTTACCGATACCCGGAAACAACGGGGTGGACGTAGTAAGTTCTTTTTTCTTTGGGGTGATTGTTTACCGTAAGTCCCCTCGCCTCTCACGTTTGGGGTGCTTGTTTCCGGGTAACGCTAAAAGTAATGTTCTAAGAGCTTTTTAAATAGTTGCCCTTCATTTGACTTCTCTCCAAAAGACTTTTTTTGACTATTAACCTTTAAATGACCATGAAAATTTACCTGCAGGTCAAGATCGTGAACGTGGTTTACACTTTTACATTCTATCGACTTGTTAAAAGCATCTTGATCGTTTGCTATTCTCAGAAAACCCATTAATTTAAAAAAATATCATATGACCGTTTTTAGACACTTTACCTTGATATTTGACCTTTCTAAGGTCACAAAAGCAAATTTCTCATAAGACATTTTTGACGTAAAATTTTCCGCTCTTTTCAGATCCGGAGTCAAAAATAGGCGTTTCCATTCAAAAAAATCATCTTGTTAGAATCATTTGTTTATAGATGGAGTATTTTGAGAGATGTTTGCATCCATAAGTTAAAATGGGACACCGTATATGTACGTCACACGGTTTAACTAAATTTACTTTCTTCATTTGGTAAACAGCTTATTTGTGTAAAACATAATCAATATTTAATACAAATTTCAAATATAATACGAGAATCATATGAGCCAATCAAATGGTGGGATCGCCGCCTATCTCAAATGGCGATACCCTCGCGTCTTTTGATTCTCGATCGGCCGGAACTCCGCGTATTGTTCAGGATTTTTCGACCGCGGGGTCTATAGTGTTGTTAAGTTTCAAGTTTTTAACTATAAGAATGTCTACATCGCTTGAAGGAGTTAGTGAATGGCTATATCGTCTTGGGGGCTACCCGATGATTAAATCCTGCTCTTTAAAGGTAAGTTCGTATTCTCACAATTTTTCGACATGGAAAGAATAGTTTTTTAGGTTAGGTTTTCATATTCAGTCGTTCATTTCGAGTTATGTTTCTTGAGTCACAAAAGCTTGAATAGCAGTTTATAAAATATGAGTGCATTTATATTTTGAGACTTAATTGAATATATGTGTTCTTATTTTGTGCTTGTCAGATATCCATATAGACATGTACGTTCTACAACGACTAACTCAAAGTCCGGTAGATTTATTTTTTGATGGAAAGCCGTTAGGGCAAAAGGCAGACTTGGAGACTTGGAGTCCTCGACAAAGGTGAAAATTATTATTTTAGCAGTATCGAGTTGTTTATTGTCTTTTATATAGCAAGGGTGTCTACTTGACTGGGAAACTGGGAATTTTGTTCACCCGGAAAGAACCGGAAATTTTATTCAGTGACCGGGATTTTTCATTCGATTGTACTAAAATAAATATTAAAAATGTTTTTATATTTTACTATTCTCAGTGTTCAGTCACGAAACGAACAATGACGAAGACTTTGTTGTCGACAATGATGATAATATAAGTGATACTACTTACTGAAATTTTGATTTGGAACAGGGAATTTTGGAAGAGATATCTGTAATTTTGAATTTGAAAAGGGAATTTTGTAAAAGAGCAGTCTCTGAATAGGAAACTTTTTAAATAATGATAAATTTCAGTTGTTTCGGGGAATTTGCCAAAAGAATTACAGTTCTGCGTTATACCTGGATTAAAAAATGAAGTATATTTCTGACTTCGAGCAGTGAATTTTCGATAAAAATGTTAATTTTGACCTAATACAGAAAATTTTCCCAGGCTATTATATCTAATTCTGAATTTGATCAGAGAATTTTCGAGAAAAAAAAACTATAATTCAAATCTGGAAGAAGGAATTTTCCAAAAAAATTGTAATTCTGACTTGAAGAGGAAATTTTCGAGAAGAATGATATAATTCTGATTTCGGAGATGAAATTTTCCGAAGCAATTATTGGTAATTCTGAACTGGATCAGATAATTTTCGAAAAAAAATTAAAATTCATATCTGGAACCAGGAATTTTCCTAATGAATTAGAATTCTGCCTTTAAGGGGGAAATTTTCGAAAAGAATTCTGATTCTGATTTAGATTAGAGAATTTTCGAAAAGAACTATAATTTTGACATAGAACAGGGATTTTCCCAACAGGCAGACTTTTGGATAGAGATTTTTTGTCTAATGATAATTTTATGTATTCTCAAGAAGAAAATTATGTGTACAATGTTGCTATTTTTATAAAATCTTGAGAAGACTAAACATTTGAATCGTTCGATGTTTAACTTCAGAGTAATTAATTCGTATCCGCTGGAAACTTAATTTTTCTCAAGTCTCGTGGGAAAATTTAAAATGATTTCTTATTTTCAGAAAATAATTTTAATATAATATTTTAAAAGATTTCAAAACAAATTTTAATGAGTGAATAACAATTGAGCAATTGTTGCTTCAGAAAAGATTTGAGTAGGTGTAAGAAATATTTAGAAGTGTTGGAAAGATTGAAAAATAATTATAAACTTAAAAAGATTTTCAAAAATGTACAACAAAATGTAGATTCTTAAAGATTTTGAACACAAAATTTAGAAGCTTTCTGAACAGTTTGAAAAGTTTTAAAACAAAGAAAAATATTTACTAAGGTTCCCAGGAAAATTGAAAACGATTTTTTATTTTGAAAAATTAACTCAAATAGTATATTTGTAAAGATTTCAAAAATTGTAAAAAAATATCTGGAAGATTTTAAGGCAATTTTTTTAATTTTGCAGGATTGAATACAAGTTTAAGGAAAAATGGGAATCATTAAAAAAAATATTTAAAAGTTTTGAAAAGAAACTTCAAAAATAACTTAAAATTTGAAAAGATTTCAAAAAATATATAATAAAATGTATATTTTTGAAGATTTTGAAATTAAATTTTTTAACTTTTCAAGGATTTTGAAACTTTTCAAGATGATTTTTTATTATAAAAAAATAATTTTAAGAGATTATTTAAAAAGATTTAAAATGAAATTTTGATGTATAAACAACGATTAATCAATTAATAATTTGTAACGGCTTAAAATCAAAATAATTTAACTTCTAATTTCAAAAGTGTTCAGTCTGAAGAAATTTGTCATCTTTCAATTTTTACTGTTTCTAACTTAAAATTGCTGAACATGATATAATTTTTAAAAATTTACAAATTTGCTGATTCATTCTTCAATTTAGAGCATTGAAAATTATAGCGTGGATTTATATTCTTTTGAGTCTTCGAACTGTACAATTCATAAAAGTTAAACATTTTTTTCACAGTTTAGCGGAATTTAATCTAAAATTGTTCACCTGAAATGTGTTTAAAGCTTCTACTTTATACGGGTAAATTATTGAGTATTTTATAAATTTATTTTTTTTTATAAATTTTTTTATAAATTATTTTTTTTTATAAATTTTTATACATTTTTTATTTATGAATTATTGAGTTATATTGTAAATTATATTATTATTATTAAATTATTAATTATTGTTAATTATAAATTAATAAATTAAATTGTTGGCATTGCCAGCGGCCGTGCCACGCTGAAAAAACCAGTTCTCGTCAGATCACTGAAGTTAAGCAGCGTTGGGCGCGGTTAGTACTTGGATGGGTGACCATTCGAGAATACTGTGTGCTGTTGGCATATTATGGGTATGGTGAGCCCAAACTTGTAGTTATTTATAACTACAAGAAAACTATCCACCTAGAAACACTACCCGTATCGGGTAGTGTCACGCCTACCCTGAAAGGGAAATGGCTTAATGGTATACATTGAGCGTTTGAATTAACAAATTTTTAAGCTTTAACTTTGAAAGTTTTTGTGAGCCGGGAAATAACCGGGAATTTTTCTCCTCGATTAAAACGGCCTATAAAATGAGAGGATTTTTTAAAACGCTGGGGTCAAAATAAAATGAATAGTGAAAATATTGATTTTTGCCATATTTTTAAATATTTTTATCTGTTTTTCATACATTTGAAAAGAATCTTTGAAATTTTTTGTTTGATAATAGTCGCATGTCCTGTCACGTGATCTTCAGCGACGTGTAAAATTCATATCCATTACAAATACTCTATTTGGAATCTTCAGTATAAAAGAAGTTCTTCCATTAGGTTCCATTACCTGGTGAAGTTTTATTTGACGTGAAGGTTGAATCCAAGGATTCCGTTGATCCTAATTACAAAGTAATAATCGAGGGAGAAAAGGGGAATGGACTAGAAATGGTCAATATCGATTTAAATTATGATGCGGAGTTTAATTATGAGAAGCATTCCCACAAGGTACAGTACCTCAAAATAATTTGAACCTCGCACATTATTGTATATTTACTTGGGTTTAACCAAATAAGTCATATAAGAAACCTCATTTTGAAATTCTACTTCTGTATAGACAAAAAATAATGCTGATGTGTTGAATAGAACGGAATTAGATAGTTCCAAAACGCGAGAAACTCCCTGTCGTCCTAAAAACAAAACTAAAGAAACGGCTGTTTTGGAAGGAGGGCGGGTAAAATTTTGCTTAAACAAAAGTACAAAGTATTAAATAAATTATTTATAAACACTAAAGCATCAAATTTGATTTTCAGAAATTAAGAAAACTTTTAGGTGCAACTGGTACAGGCCAAGCTCTTCTAAAGAAAGTAAAAATCGATGATCACGATCGTAGCAAAATATCGGAGGTCATTGTGGATTACTTACTTTCTATTTCGAAAAGGTATTCATAATTTGTTTTAACAGTTTTTTTAGAAGCTACCTTGCTCTTTAATCAATAAACTAATTTATCGCTAATATTGTATTGTAGAATCTATAGAAAAACATTTGAATTTCGGGCCGTCGAAATCTGTAGCGTGTATAAGTATGAAGATCCAAATGTCTATTATACCCGTGTAGAAATTTGGTCATGGCCCAAACAGGGCCCAGGCTTGGCAAAACTAGGCCCTGGCCTGGCGATCTAGCCTGGGCCAAACTTGAATGAAACGCCAAATCTGGCCAGGGCCAGGTTATATTGCCCGGCTCGATCGCCCAGCTTGGCCCAGGCTTGGCCCTAGTTTATTATCGATTCCCAGCCAGTTATCATTTCTCAAACTACTACCAGAATCTGTGGTAACCTCAACTTCGGCGACATGGTAATTTTCATTTTCCCTTACAAGATTCTGATTTAAAATATTTTCTCCAATGATCTGATCCACATTTCCAAATTGAGGTATTTCAATGATTATCTCGCCGGGTTCTGATTCTTCCTCATCATCTACGTCATCATCATCTATATACAATCATTTTTCAATTTACGTCCGCCATGCTTGTTTTGTAAATTAAAGTTTTAAACATCATTACATACATCAACAATATATTTACACTCGATAATTCGATGAAAAAGTTTTCTCAATTTGAGGTTAGAAGTCACATGTAATCTTGATGTGAAAATATTATTTATTATTAATATAAGTACCTACTTGGACTTTCATCGCGTAAATATGGGATACTGCCGAGTGCTCGATGCCTCCGGACTCTCAGAGTGCTTTTTTTTTCTGCATTTTTATCGTAATTTAATTTCAATGATGATTTGTATTTTGTTCATCGACCATCATCATCAGCACCATCACCACTATTCTCAATCACTCACACAAAATTTATAAGTTCAGTTTGGCTCAAATTATGACTCGAATTACCTGTCAAGATACTTTAAGAATGTTAATTTATACCAAATTAGCCACTTTGTAAAGATTCACACTCGAAACTCCAAAGTAATAAGTAAACAAAGAGAATAGTACTACGCCATCTGTCGTCAATTTTTGGAACTTTGACACTAGCTGGGCCCAAGCTCGAGCCATTGCAAAATTCGAGCTAGATCCAGGCTAGGGGCGCCCAGCCTGGCCCAAGTCTGGAACATGGAACAAACTTGGCGATTTCTGCACGGATGTTCCTGCGAAAGCACCAATTTCGAAAACTGCCCGGGAAAAGCTGTATATCACATACACTAGAATTGGAAGATTTCTAAAAAAGAAATCTCTTTCTAATAAAGTGCAACCTAAAGAGCAACAAAATCCACAAGAAGAAATAATTGTTGCCAAGTTAAACAAATAACGCACCATCACAACGGAAAGTCCACAACTTTCACAAATATGGACAGAAACATTTGATTCAAGAGATCGTGGATTAACAATTGAAGCATACATGAGCAACTGACCTGTGCTAAAAACAAATATTGGTATTGAATTGGTTAGGTAGAAATTTGGTCATGGCCCAAACAGGGCCCAGGCTTGTCAAAACTAGGCCCTGGCCTGGCGATCTAGCCTGGGCCAAGCTTGAATGAAACGCCAAATCTGGCCAGGGCCAGGTTATATTGCCAGGCTCGATCGCCCAGCTTGGCCCAGGCTTGGCCCTGGTTTATTATCGATTCCAAGCCAGTTATCATTTCTCAAACTACTACCAGAATCTGTGGTAACCTCAACTTCGGCGACATGGTAATTTTCATTTTCCCTTACAAGATTCTGATTTAAAATATTTTCTCCAATGATCTGATCCACATTTCCAAATTGAGGTATTTCATTGATTATCTCGCCGGGTTCTGATTCTTCCTCATCGTCTGCGTCATCATCATCTATATACAATAATTTTTCAATTTACGTCCGCCATGCTTGTTTTGTAAATTAAAGTTTTAAACATCATTACATACATCAACAATATATTTACACTCGATAATTCGATGAAAAAGTTTTCTCAATTTGAGGTTAGAAGTCACATGTAATCTTGATGTGAAAATATTATTTTTAATTAATATAAGTACTTACTTGCACTTTCACCACGTAAATATGGGATACTGCCGAGTGCTCGATGCCTCCGGACTCTCAGAGTGCTTTTTATTTTAGGCATTTTTATCCCAATTTAATTTCAATGATGATTTGTATTTTGTTCATCGCCCATCATCATCAGCACCATCCAGGGCCGGTCTTAGGAAATTTGCGCCCCTAGGCAATTATTTTACAGCCCCCCCCCTTAACTTCATTCTTTTTCAATTTTTTTATCATTATAAACACGAAAGGAATCAAGAAATGTTAAAAATTGTATATGTTATTATTTTCAGAGTTCATAATAAATCACACGCATAATTGTTTGTTTTGACATCAGATATATATTTACATATGAGCACATTTTGTTACAAAAATTCACATTTCACATTCACATTTTGTATCAAAGATATACAAAGATTCTTATAAATATACTCATCCGAAAATATGGGTAATCAATTATACGGATTATACCCGTTTTCTTGTTTTCTCTTGCGCAAATCGTTTTATAATTATATCGAAGTTAATCGAATCCAAAAGGTGCGCATTACCTGCGAAAAAGGCCAGAGGAGAAAGAAGATCGTTACATAACGAGTTTCGTAAGTAATTTTGTATACGTTTGAGTACAGAAAAGGAGCGTTCTCCACTTGCATTTGTGGATATAAGGCTCAAATAAATTCGAAGTGCAACGTCGACATTCGGGCAGATTACACCAAGATTTTTCTGTCGGATGATGCGCAGGGAAGATACTGTTGATATTTCTTCAATAGGTACGTTCATAACCTCAAGGATGCCTTTGAAGTGCACACATTCCTCACCAAAATCTCTTCCTAAGTCAGAGGAGTAAATTTTACGCAAATTTTCAGACTTGAGTCTGATTTCTTCATTGAAAAAGGATAACAATTGATCGATAAACCGAAAGCGATTGTCGATTTCAATGTAGCTGGTGCATCTCCGTGACAGCTCTGTACTTAAAGTATCAATTATGACGATAAACGTGTTCACCCTCATATCGTTCTTTCCACTATACGTTGTGTCATTAGCACATTCATCTGGTCGAAGTTTTCGTTTTTTGCACCTTCGATTTTCTTTCCTATACTCCTCACAAAAAGTTAAGTCGATTCCCTGAGCTTCGTAAAAATCGAAGCGTTCACGCAGACCCTTAATATATTTTTGCAAACCTTTATATGCATCGACGACGTCACAAACCTTTGATTCAACGCTTTGCAAAAGTTTATTGACTTTGTCAAAGCGCTGTAGCACATAATTCCAGAAACATGTCAGGATGCCGGTTTCGAGTTCAAATTGTCATTTTCGGTGCTTGAATTCGCCATTGCTCAGTCTCCTAATAAACGTGGTTTTTGTGGCATACCTCACTTGCTTCGTATAAATACATTTTGAAGCCGATAAATTTAAAGAATCTGCATCTTGCTTATGCGGATCGTGCAGCATCAAATCGATGAAGTCACAGGTCAAAGGTGATGGCCATTTCGCTGGATCCAAAAAATCTGTTTCAGGCAGAGGCTCTTCAGTGTCCATTCTCTGAGAAGTAACTCCATCTAATTTAGCTACAAAAAAATTAAATAAGTTATTGAAAATAATCTCATGAAAATTCAAAATTGACAAAAATGACATTTTGGAATCTAGTTAATTGCGCATTTGTAATGTGCTATTCTCGTTTGATAATTATAATGTATGAAATATAAAGGTAACTTGCTGCTCAAAAATGCGCAATTAAACAAATTCAAAAGTTTTATTTTTCACAAATTTCCAGAAGTTCTAAAATCAACGACAGATTTCTTAAATTTCTATTTTCATATTATTATTTTTGTTAACATTAACTGTATTTTCAAAAAAATTGACGTAATTTTTTCGCGCATAGGAAAAATAAAAATAATAATAAGGTCACTCAAAATTCAATTTCTTGAAAACAAGAAAAGGTGCCACTTTCATATTAAGGGCTCTTAAATTAAACACCCTAAGCTTCATTTTTATTTTAAAAAAACCTCAGTTTTCTTTCTAAACTACACTACCATCGGAAATTGTCGGTACGACCATCGAAAGTACTATTGAAAATCACTACTGACTTTGAAATGTGATTACTCGGTCAAAAAAGGAGCAAGAAACTTTTTTAAATATCCGTTACAAAGCCTATTAAATGAAGCGCCTGAAAAATCTTAATAGAGATATTTCTGCCCATTTGAAGAGAATATAACACAAGAGAAGTTTAAGAATATTGCAAGAATTTCTCAAATTTTGTATCTCGGCTTCAACTTCTGGCATGACCTAGGAAAGCTGTAGCAAAACTCTGAAATTTATAGCACATTATTTAAGATTATAAAATTCTTTACCTTCGTTGCTATATTCTTTCTGTTCCAAAATTACAGTTGTTGCAACTGGTTGATCTCTTTGCTTGTCACTATCTTCGACTAGTTCAGTTTCTTCTATCTTGTGGTACGGACCAGTTTCATCAGGTTTATCTGCACAAGACAATTCTTTCAAAATATTTGCAAAAAAAGTATTTAACTTTGGCACTTTCTTAAGAAAATTCACCTCCTTTTCACTTTTTTCTTTAGCTTTTTTTCTACACTGAGCACCACTAAGTTTACTGAACATTGTTTAGCCTGTGAAAGGTATACTTATACAGTAATTCACTCTACACACATTCACTAACTTAGAAAACCAAAAAAATAATAAAATATTTTTTTGGTGATTGGGTAAGTCGAAAAATAAAATTGCACTTTCGGGTAATGGAATAATTTATTCTCCGAGCAAGGATACACTCAGGACGACAGTTGAAGAGTGACTGATTCCTTGTTGGAATCAAAAATCTCCAAAAGACAAGAGTAGAAAAAGTGTGAGGGAGTAAGAGAAAGACAAAATTGAAGGTAGTAACTTCCATGAAAGGAGGTCATTAAGGGCGGTACTGAAAGAAAAGTTGCCGTTTATAGGATCATAGGTTGTACAGAGATTAGGACGACCTTACATTGGTAATTCCGTGAAGCCGATTTATGATCGCCTGTTTCAGGATTACCAATCTAAAGTGGCATGCAATTTGTGAGGGACATTTTACCGGACATAAGACTAATTGCTGCTACTGTGTTTAAATTCATAACTGGCGCCCCTGGAAACAATCTGCCCGAAATCATTCGCCCCCCACAACGACGCGCCCCTAGGCTATAGCCTACCTTAGCCTACTGGAAAGACCGGCACTGGCACCATCACCACTATTCTCAATCACTCGCACAAAATTTATAAGTTCAGTTTGGCTCAAATTATGACTCGAATTACCTGTCAAGATACTTTAAGAATGTTAATGTATACCAAATTAGCAACTTTGTAAAGCTAGAGCCATTGCAAAATTCGAGCTAGATCCAGGCTAGGGGCGCCCAGCCTGGCCCAAGTCTGGAACATATAACAAACTTGGCGATTTCTGCACGGGAGTTTTTACCTTCATTTATTTACTTCTCTTATTTTCTCTTGTTTACCTATATTTATTTACTATACATTCTTTTTACTTGCAGATGTCAAGCGATTTCGATTTTATTGTGAGAGGGAAATATACTCCATTTGTGGTAAATTGGCCTGATCTAGCAAAAAGAGTTGTTTACTTTGCTATTGAGAACAGAGTCTACGAAGCACTAACCACTGATTCTGAAGGTATTATATATTTACTTCATTTAAAATTGTTCGAAAGATGGGAAGAATTTTATTGAAAGAATATTAGAAAAATTGTAATTTTGCAACACATTCATTTTTATTCATATATGTGTCGAACAAGAAGATTTGGCGCTTACGATTTTGCCGTATCTATTCAAGGCACTATTTAGTGGAAATGCACAGGAGAAAGGATCTAAAGCCAGTTAGAAAAACAAAATCGTAAGGAATAAGACTTTAAGTTGGAAACCATCCAGGCCAGAAGTTGACCAAGGGTTCATTTTTCGCATAAATGTAAGTACAAGTTTATTTAACTAGATAATATATAGGTTAGATGTATAAATTGTGTTTTTAATGAATATTTCAAATCACTTAGATCTCTTCTTCAAAACATATTGTCATTTTTTAAGAGTTTTATCCCATTTTTTTCTTATTTCTACCTTTGAATTTAAAATTTAATACTTAGAATGGATAATTTTTAATGAAGGTTTCACCCATAGCAAATTTTTATCTGAAGGATATATTTAAGATTTTATCAAATATTCTAAATTGTAACATTAAAATTGAAAAATGCATAGATTAACCGATTTTTCTCATTATTATTATTCAACTTTTGACTTTTTACAGACACTTGGAGGACTCGAAGAAGCTTCAGAAGAACAGACAAAGAAACTTCAAGCGTTTGGTTTAACTGTGCTACCATTTATAATCCTTCTTGGAACACTGAGAAAGTCTTCGATAAACGTTTACATTAACGGTCACAAGTATCGAATGGTCAACTTGATGGGCGCTGTCGACTTCTGCTTTAAAGCATTGTACGCATTAGATGCACAGTATCCAGCTGAGTGTCAAATAGTTTGGCACTTTCTCCAGAAGTACGTTTTTAAAGTAATCAACGACTCTAATCCAACAGCTGAATAATTATTCCCAAGTGTGATCACCGCTTAGCTGGACTTGCAAGCGGTATCTATTGAAGATAGCATAGAGGTAAGCGAAACTGATTCAGCAGAAAGAGAAGATGGCGACATTCCGGATGATTAGGTTGTGATATAATTAAAAAATCTGCGTTTGTTCATATAATTTGAGGTATTACTTTTATATATTGAAGGAGCATTGCGAATGAGAACAACATTTTTAAAAGTACATTTGGGTAAATTTACGCCTGGAACAAAATGCTTACCAAGTGCAGTAATTGCTTAAATCTTGTCGGTTCTCGACAAATTGTAATGCATATGAAATTTATACATAATGTATCTTCAATTAAAAATTATAAGTGCACAGCAGACGCGTGTGATCGGGTTTTTTCTGATAAAAAGTCAATGCAAAAACACTTACGCACAGTATATGTCAATATGCGATTACCGCTGCGAACCTGGCTGTTGGCCAAAATGATACAAATTCTATTAATACAGAATATAATAAAAGTAATGATTCAAGTCACTTAGATGATTCGGAGTCACAAGACTCAATTTTAGTCGATAACGATATATATCAAGTTATATTTTCGGATGACTCTAAATTGAAAAATTGAACTTATATCACCTTTATATGCTGACACAGCAGTATCGAGAATACAAGTTCAGAGAATAGTCTCTTCATTTGAGTCATTTTTTAAATGCGAGTATTTACATAATATTAGAGTATCAATTCAAAAATGTGAAACAGATGAAGACAAACAGAACATTGTTGATAAATTGGAAATATTCCAAAATGTTTTAAATTACATAAATACACTCAGAGACTTTTTGTTAGAATAAGTCATAAAAATGAATGAGAATTTAGTATAATATCGTTCCAAAATAGGGAAAACAGGGTTTGCGTATCAAAAATTAATATAGTGGTTTTCAGCCGGCAAAATTAATATTTTTGTTTGAACAAATGGAAAGGATGTTGTACTAACTCTTATAAAACTTGCGAGAATTTAAAATTCACTATATCAGAGTTGACAAGCGAAGTTAAAACGATAGTAATACAATTTATTCGAAAGAGTGAAAACATCTTTTGAAGTTGCCATACAAAGCATATGAAAATCTCAAACGACTATATGAAAAATAACTCACTCCACCAAGAGATTCAACCTTCAGAAGGAGGAACTAAATACACAAATTGAATACAATTATATACGGAAACACGCGTACAATTATAATTTGTATTATTATATACTTAATTTATTCACTACATACATAATCACACGCTAAATCGCTATGAAAAATCAAAATCTCTGCGGCGAGATTCGAACCTAACTTACCCGAAGCACTAACGCATTTTATCCCTAACAACTAAACCCCACGGCTAACTTATATTATGGAATATTTGGCAAAAATCTCGGCAAACCGGCGTCGCTTGACAATTCAGGGCAGTATGAAAAATATCTGGGCCCTGTTTCACGAGTGATTTGTTGCTTCAAAAATTTGGTTAATAGATGAGTTAAACATTTTCTCACTTTCAATGATTGAATTGATTTTTTATAAAATACATTTTTCTATAATTCGCGAAAAAGTGCCAGTTTTTCCACCTGTTTTTGGTGTAAAAAGTTACCGATTTTTGCTCGATGACGTGGCGCATGCGCAGTGCTGACCTTTCCGGGCAACAGTGACAAAAGCGGACAGATGCAGTGGAAAAAGTAAATGGACAGTGATAAAAGTGAGGCACGGTGGAAAAAGTAAATGTTATTTCGGGTGGGTTCGTGCTGCCTCGGGTGGACTCGTGCATCGTGCGCAGCCAACTTCATTCTATTTTCCGACTGTCGTCCCTAACCTAAAAGCAATTTCCTGAAAAGTCTCGAGTTGTGTATTTTGTATGTACTTTTGTCACTTGGCAAAAGCAAAAAAACACCGTCAGTTTCTCCGAAAATACTGTGCTTGGTTTTTTTGACGAAAAATCGGAAGTTTTGAAGCCCTCAACTTTATGGGCCAACTATTCAATTGTGAGAACCAGCTTATTATTACTGCCATATTATTGCCATGGTTTTGATAATTGCCATTGTCATTGTTGCGTCAATCGACAAAAAATCGCCTTCTTTTTACACAAAAAAAAACAGGTAAACAAAAACTAGCACTTTTTAACAAATTATAGAAAAAGTATCGTGTCCCACACATTAAAAAAGCGACGATTTAAAACTCGTGTGATAGCCACCCTCGCTCCGCTCGGGTAGCTAACTTCAAACTCGTTTTAAATCTCTCGCTTTTTCAACTTGTAGCACAATATACTATTTTTTAAAAGGAACTGATAATATTCTTGTATGAATAATATCATCCAATCTGATATCTCAGTAACTCATTATAATAAACCTGAGTGTATTTAGATGTAATATTTTATAAATTGTACTCATTTAATTAAACCTTATTATCTTAGTGCATAAATTTCGAGAGAAAAAATTCCTCATGTTTTGAATCCCATAGTAAATGAATGAATTGAAAATAGATAGAGCTAACTTTTGTTTAAAATATTGTGAAACATAACCTGTCGGCATACATGTGATAAAAGCGCCTTTTTGACTACAACCAAGCATCGTTTGACAGAACTAAGGAGTCAGATATAATTAATGTGTACAATATTATATATTAATTAAAAAATATATATATTTTCTGATAGTTAAAAGATTGTAGTAATAAAACATTGTTGACTATTTAAAAAAGAAGTTTGTGATTTTGAAAATTAACGCATTAAATGCTCTTTTTACAATTTTTGGTATCAGAAATCGCTTTTGGTTTTGAAAAATCTGGACAGGGATTGGAGTAGAGAATAGAAATAAAATAAAGGTATAATTAATTTTCTCGTTCAGCTAATTTTTTGTTTCAAGTAATTTCTTAAAAATAATAATGGGATTTTACAATATTTATATGCATTAATCTAATTGAACCGAATTGGATTTGGACCGACCGCGGCCGGTGTTCCATGCGTTCCATATTCGGCACTGCTCAATCGGGCTCGATCGGAAAACGGCGGAAACACTCGAGAAGCATTCTCAAACAAAACTATATGAAAAATCACCAATAAGGATTTCATAGTTTGTTATGCGGCTTAGGTTTCTGTCAACTTCATATAGACAATATCAATTTCTAAAATACGTTTTCGAGATTATCATGTTCACTATTTTTCTTATTCAAATTATTTTTCGAAAACTCAGTAAAAAGAATATCACTTTTTCATAGTGTTAATTCTTGAAATGGAGATATATAATATTTCGTATTTAGAATACTACTTTGTTGTCTTCGTGTTTTAAATACTCGTATGATAATATTAAACTTCGGTACTGTAATACGAATAAGTGTAATAAAACCTCGGTTTTCCCTATTTTGGTACGATTTTATACCAAATTCTTATTCATTTTTTCATTTATTCTAACAAAAGGTCTCTCAGTGTACAGAGTATAAAAGATTCAAAGTATTTGAAAACGTAGTTTGTCTAATTAAACCAAAAAAAAAATATTTTTTGATACAGAAGATGATAAAGATGGAGAGTTACGAAACAAAGAGAAGTGTGGTCAAATTATACCATTAGATTCTGTATGAAAAGTATTTCTGGAATTGCCTTCTATTTTTGACAGAGTAAGAGATTATCATTTGTACTTGACCCAACAAGAAAATAGAATATATAATGTCGTTCAAACTCATTTTTGGAAGTCTAAAGTGATAGACTGTCCGGATCAAATTATGTTCCCATTATTTGCGTATGAAGATGAATATGAAACGGGCAATCCTTCAGGTTCTCACGTCGGTGTTTAAAATATAAACGGAATTTATATTCTTCTTGCATGTATACCTCCTGAATTCAAATCTAAGTTAGATAACATATTTTTAGCCCATCTGTATCATTCTGATGATGCCACGGATGTCGATAAAAACACAATTTATGGTAAACTCATTTACGATCTCAATAAATTAAACTCTGAAGGAATAGAAATATCTGTAAATGGGAAAAAATGCCGGGTGTACTTGAAAATCGTCTTAATGCTTGGAGACAATCTTGCTTTGAACGATATGCTAAGTTTTGTGAAAGGATTCTCAGCAAAGTATTTCTGCAGATTTTGCAAAGCATCCAGCGATTCAATGTCAAGAATGTGCACTGAATATTCCTCTCTTTTAAGAAGAAAACCCAACTATGAAGCAGATGTTAAAACTAATGATTTGAAGACAACTGGTATAAAAGGGTAGTGTGTTTTTAATGATCTTTACGACTTTTCTGTAATCGAAAATTATAGCGTTGATATTGTACATGATTTGCTAGAAGGCGCATGCCGTTAAATTTAAAGGAAATGATCCATCATTAATTACACAAAGTAGTTTAAAATCAATTACCTCAAAAATGTCTGATTCGGAAATGATGTCTTTCGTTCTCAATGCTCATTTGATTTTCGGCGATCTCATTACAGATAAACAGGATAAACACTGGGAATTGCTTAAATTATTAAGAAAAATATTAATATTCTCATTTAAAAGAAGCATCACGAATACAGACATTCGTGATATGAAATTACTAGTCACTGAACATCACACTTTATATATCTAATTGTCCGGCTCAACTTTAAAGCCAAAACACCATTTCATGGTACATTATTCTTTAATTATCGAAAATGTCGGCTCTCTTCGTCATTTGTGGACGATGAGACTAGAGGGAAAACATCGTCCATCTAAAATATACGCTAGAGTAACTTACAATCGCAAAGATCTTTGCTACTCCATTGCTTTAAAGAATCAACTACATTTGAGTGATTTTTTTCGCATATTAAATCTTTAAAAATTCATACGCCGTTGTATGAAGAAAGTTTGAAGCCTTTGGCTTTTTTGGAAAAAATAATTTTACTAAACCGTGGTGCAAATTTATCTAACATAGAGCCTGGTTACACCGGTGAGCCTACAGTAGGCCGGCTTACTATAAGCTGGCTTAAATACGAGAGTGGCTCAGTTTCGCGTCGGCGCAAAAGCGTTTTCAACAGTGGCTCTCTGTCGCACACATGGAGTCCCTGCGGCTTCTGCGCCGACGCGAATCTGGCCACTCTCATTTAAGCTAGTTTATTGTAAGCCGGCCTACTATAAACTCGACGGTGTAACCAGGACCATAGACTACGTTCTTATTAATGGCGTCATATATACCAAAGGGTCAATCTTAGTAATTCGCAATGAACAATTTCCAACCTTCGGATTAATTGATAAAATTTATCATAAAACAGAGACTAAAGGAAATATAACCAAAGATCACAAAATTATTGTCAGCGTACTAGAAGTTTCACGCTATGATGATCACTTGCAATCGCATGCTATTCTCGATGCAATCGAAACCGATGTCTTAGATTCGGATAAAATATCCAATAATAATTTATGGCATCTCGTCCAAATGCCTGATGAGCTTACTTATATTCTTCATTATTACTTATAAATAGGTAATTTATATCTAGAATATTATTCAAAATTTGTTCAGTGTGGATAACATAGAAGTGTATAGATGGTTCGCATAATTTGATATGTAATAAAAAAGTTCAATTTCAAGACTAAAAAAAATATCACATTATTTCTGTGTGTTTAGACAGTTGAATTAAATAAAATATTTAAGGATATTCAAAAGTAAATCGAATGATTTATATTTTACAATTCTCAATTATTTTAATTAATTCCCAGCGAATTCCCGAGCTAGTGAAGCCCCCACTTTACTAGAACTAACAGATTATTCATTGTCATTTCGACTAGTTTTCTCTAGTAAAAAAGCCAAGAAACTTGGTTAATTCAACTTTATTCCCTTTTTATTTCATCTAAACTAGAACCTTGTTATTTTAGCTAGGATTACAAAGTTGGCGCCTGTCCTAACAAGGCAAAATAGTTGATTCCTTGTAGACGGGTGCAAGGATTTTTTTTCGGTGTGGGTTATAACTTAAAATTATAGGTGAATCAATTATACATTTTTTCAGTTACAGCTTTCTTTTAATTTGAAGTTTTATGTTTTCCGAATATTAAACAATAAATAAATAAAAAATTAATTATTATAAAATTGTAGTTAAGTATAAAACTGAGAAAAGCAAGTTTCAAAGTTTTTATTTGTTCACATTCTTTGATCACATCTGCAAGCTACAGGCTTCTAAGTTTTATACTTTTTAGGCAAGGCTACCTGTTTACTACTTTTTTCAATGTTCAGATACTTTTTTGCTACTTTTCTCAATAAAGTGATATAATAAATTGAGGCTACTCACAAATTCATTTTTTTGAATTGAAAAACCTTCCTGC
This sequence comes from Andricus curvator, assembly GCA_932195095.1. NCBI lineage: Eukaryota > Metazoa > Arthropoda > Insecta > Hymenoptera > Cynipidae > Andricus > Andricus curvator. Next base: position 51,950 of record CAKNYM010040137.1, read on the forward strand.
TGTGCTTCGCGCTCGATAATGTATTTACCTCGCGCTTCGCGCTTGGTCTTTATATTTCCCCCACATTTGTGCACAGACCATTTAAAATTATAGGTCAAAGCATCGACAACTGTAATTTGATGATTGTGAATTCTCTTTTGTTAAAGCTCCTTAGGCCTTAGCGAGCACATTCTCACACGTATCTCGTACTTCACACTCGATTTTTTCCAAAATGTGAACTTCTCTACATTACGTTCAACTGTTGTATATCAAATGTATATTTCCTTTATTTCTGTACATCGGCCTGGGATTGCTTCCCGTGCAGAAATCGCCAAGTTTGTTCCATGTTCCAGACTTGGGCCAGGCTGGGCGCCCCTAGCCTGGATCTAGCTCGAACTTTGCAATGGCTCGAGCTTGGGCCCAGCTAGTGTCAAAGTTCCAAAAATTGACGACAGATGGCGTAGTACTATTCTCTTTGTTTAGTTATTACTTTGGAGTTTCGAGTGTGAATCTTTACAAAGTGGCTAATTTGGTATAAATTAACATTCTTAAAGTATCTTGATAGGTAATTCGAGTCATAATTTGATCCAAACTGAACTTATAAATTTTGTGTGAGTGAAAATAGTGGTGATGGTGCTGATGATGATGGTCGATGAACAAAATACAAATCATCATTGAAATTAAATTGCGATAAAAATGCCTAAAATAAAAAGCACTCTGAGAGTCCGGAGGCATCGAGCACTCGGCAGTATCCCATATTTACGCGGTGAAAGTGCAAGTAAGTACTTATATTAATTATAAATAATATTTTCACATCAAGATTACATGTGACTTCTAACCTCAAATTGAAAAAACTTTTTCATCGAATTATCCAGTGTAAATATATTGTTGATGTATGTAATGATGTTTAAAACTTTAATTTACAAAACAAGCATGGCGGACGTAAATTGAAAAATTATTGTATATAGATGATGATGACGCAGATGATGAGGAAGCTGCGAATCGATAATAAACTAGGGCCAAGCCTGGGCCAAGCTGGGCGATCGAGCCTGGCAATATAACCTGGCCCTGGCCAGATTTGGCGTTTCATTCAAGCTTGGCCCAGGCTAGATCGCCAGGCCAGGGCCTAGTTTTGCCAAGCCTGGGCCCTGTTTGGGCCATGAACAAATTTCTACACGGGTTATTCAGAAATTGCAAAATCAAGTACAAATTTTATTTATCATGATGAATTTGATATTTGTTTTTTATTTTGCATTATATTTTATTCTCAGCTACCCTGAAAAATGTATCATTTCAATAAATGTATATTATTACAATTCAAAATATCCATTGGTAACGAAACATACGTATTTTCATTGTCTTGTTAGTATAATTTAAAAAAAAACAGTCAAGAGCAGTTACGTAGAACCTTTGAAAACTGATAATTATGGTCTCTTGTCCATAACTATTGGCAGGAGAAGGCTAGTTAACGAACTTCACCTGTATTTTCGGATCACAAACCAGTGTGCAAAAGGAAATTATCGGGCTATCGGGTCGTCAGTCAACAGACAGACGGAAAGACCAACAGACAGACAGACATGTTCATAGAAACTATTTTTTCTGCTTGAGAAGGTCTCAAAACGTCGAGAATTGAAGAAAACTGGATAGGTCCAAAATCACATGAATCTAAGACATTCCATCTGAATGATGAGAAGGTAAATATTTAAATTTTCCCGCCAAACTATGGGTGCTATTGAAAAACGGTAAGGAGCAATTTTGTAGGTTTATTCGAGACGAGAAATTTTGCTGTTGCCCATTTCATCGTCTAATGCGTTGTTTAGTTGTAAATTTGAATTTTCGATTTTCTTATGGCATTTTTTACGTTTAAAACAAAAACTATTATTGCCACTGAAAAATAGTTGCACGCAATTTTGTAGAACTTTAAAAAACAAATACTGTTGGTTTCCTGTCTTTCCAAAGTATCTTGCGTAGTTTCGCGGGAAAGTTTAATTCTTACTTTTTTCAGTTTGATTTTCCATGGCTAAAACTATAAATATTGGCATTAGAAGGCTGGCTGACGAACTTGACCTGTATTTTCGGACCACAATCCAGTGTGCAAAAGGAAATTCCTTCAAAAGTTATCGCGTCGTCAGACAACAGACAGACAGATAGACAGACAAATTCATAAAAACTATTTTTTCTGACTCAGGGGGTCTCAAAACGTCGAGAATTGAAGAAAGCTAGATAGGTCAAAAATCACGTGAATCTAAGACATTCCATCTAAATGATGGGAATGTAAAAATTTATTTGCACATATATCAAAATTTCAAAAAATCGCGTCACTAACAGCCAACAGAGAGTGGCGGTACTAAGAAATCATAAGAAAGAGAGAAATAAATTTACTATATAAAATTCAAATTTGTACACTTGAGGCTCGAAACGCGGGGGAAGTCCGCGGGTGACAGCTAGTAATGCTATAATTTTTACTCTAATCCTTTGATGGGTTTTGGATTTGGACCACTCATAAAACTGGTACATTACATACATATATACTTGGTATTTATTGCTTGGCCCTCGGCGTACAGATATCTTGCCAGATGACGTCACAACATGAAAGACCTAATCACACAAAAACTGTTCAACCAAATTCTTATTTGTTTGTGAAGTGGAAATAATTTATTTTAAATAAAGTTTCAATTGTTTAAATAATTCATGCAAATGAAAAAATTATTTTTTCAACAATCAATAGTTGTAATATTTATAGTAGAAAAGAGAGCAAATTACAATATATATCATAAAAAAATATTTTTTAAACAAAATTAAATTGTTTAAAGAAATGAGAGTTTGTTAAATTATTAATCTCAGGTATCACAAACGTATGAATATATAAAAAGGCAATCTAGATTATGATACTATTCTTAAAAAACCCGACTTTTTGAAATAAAAATGATTTAAGCAATTGAAAGTTTTCAAATTTCAAAATTACTTCAGAAAATTGATCAATATTTTATTAGACCTGCAATACTATTTAGAAAAAAAACGACAAAAAAGTACTAAATGGTGTAGATTTGGTGATATTAGGATTAGAGGAAATGGCTCGAATATGGCACACAAACTCTTTTTCGATGGATTCCCGGGACTCTGTGAACCGAATTTTAATGAATAATAGGTCATTCGAAAGTTTATTAAACAAACTTTCGAATGGTATGGTTAATTTTTCCACATCACCAGCGGTACTATTTTAAATAAAGATTTTCCAAAAAACAAGGTTTTCGACAATGGAAAAAATGTGGCTCGAATATGGCACACCTAAAAAAAAAATCAAAATATACGAAAAATAAGCAAGTTAAAGTTATGAAAATATTTATTAACATAATTTTGAACAATACAACGTGCAAGGAACTTATTGACAATAGTCGCAGATCCATAGGGCCGACAATGCTCCGGCGCAACCAATGTGGGCCTATTCGTTGCAGCTACACTCTGCTGAAGATTCCTCCTCTGGCAAAGTGTAGGGATCCATTGCAGAAAATGCATTGACTATTGTTTGCTGGTCTTTTAGTAGACTCCTCAGACTCCTCTGATCCAAAAAACTCCTCTGGTCTAAAAAAAAGTGTGCCATATCCGAGCCACTACCTACAAAATATTCATGCCTAAAAAGCTTAACCTCTAAAGAGAAATGTCTCCATATCTCCCTTGCTAACCCTACTAACTAACCCTACTGTACAGTAGTACAGAAGGGTATAATATATGTATTATATATATAATAATATACATCACATAATATATAATAATATATATGGGGCATTCTCTGTGAAATCAGCCACCCCCTCCCTCAAACTTTAATTTTTGAGATAAATGGAACTTATAGGGCTCAAAATTGTCGTCGAAGCTTCTACTTTTTAGTGCCGTATGGTACTTTATGATTTTCAACATGGCGGACCAACAATGGCCGCCACAAGAAAAAAACTGCTGAATTTAATCTCTTATTTTTGATCTGATTCTTACAAAAACATTATTTTTACTCTTGGAATTCACTTTTCGAGTGTTTTTGGGGTCGCTGATTACGAATTTTGTATCAGTTTAAAACATTCCAATATGGCGAATCCAAGATGGCCGCTGAAATGTGTAAAAATCATTTTATGTCATAAAAGTACGAGTTGAGTATGCAATAAAGGGTTTTCGTGGTCGCTGATTAAGAATTTTTTATTATTAAAAAAATCAAAAATGGCGAATCCAAGATGGCCGCCGAAATGTGTGAAAATCATTTTATGTCATGAATGTACGCGTTGGGTATGCAATAAAGGGTTTTCGTGGTCGCTGATTACGAATTTTTCATTATTTAAAAAAAATTCCAAAATGGCGAATCCAAGATGGCCCCTGAAAAGTGTAAAAATCATTTTATTTCATTAAACTACGAGTTGGGTATGCAATAAAGGGTTTTTCGTGGTCGCTGATTACGAATTTTGTATTAGTTTGAGAAAATTTCAAGATGGCGAATGCAAGATGGCCGCTGAAAAGTGTAAAAATCATCTTTTGTTATAAAAGTACGAATTGCATATGCAATAAAGGGTTTTCGGGGTCGCTGATTTCTGATTCAAGCTGCCATACATTTTGTAGTGATACTAAAAGTATCCAGAAGATATAGCATTGATTTATGTGTTTATGTGCTGTCGGCATTAGCGTTACCCTATGTGCACCACGAGGAGGTTGCGCGTTCGGTCTTGCACATCACTTGGCCCTGAACAGGGCCAGTTTATATATTTGCAGTTTCTCATCTGATTGTTTTCACATGTCTTCGTACATTGACCATTTTATTCCATCCTTTTCCTTTGAATACCTTTTCATGTATACTTAAGGAAAAGAGACAAGATCTTAATGAAGGTGAAGTTTTAGTTATGTTTGATTTTGCAGAAAACTACTGTTATGTTTGTCAAGATGCTGCGCAAGTATTTCATTTTAATAATGATCAGTGCACAGTTTTTCCTGTCATTTATTATTACCCCCATAACACGCAATGTTGTAGAAATATTGCTAGAATATTCAGTTGAAACATTGGCAACATTCTAAATGAATATTGCAGCAAGGTTCAAGAAACATTAAAATGTCCGACCCAGGCAATATTGGTCAGGAATATTTCTGAAACATTTCAAAAGAATATTGAAATTGCGCTCGCTTCATGTGTGTGAAAAGTGTCCACGAAATCTTGCCTAAATATTGCCGCGCAATGTTGCTGAAACATTGGCTGAGATATTGATGTAATGTCTCCATAAAATGTTTTCAGAATATATTTTTGAAAGTTTCTTTCTAAATTTATTTGCAGGTTTTATATATATTATTTTGAATTATTTATATACCTCTAATTAACTTATAAGACCTTATATTAAATTTAGCAACAGAAATTCACGAATTTATTT
>CAKNYM010040139.1:0-45502 GCA_932195095.1 Andricus curvator
TTCTGGCTCTTGCTTGCACGCTCGGCAGTTGGTATCGCCTACAAGTACATTCATTATGCGCTCGCGGTAAACTAAGGTGTCTATAACGCCGTTTTGACAGGCAAAAAGAAATCGCTCAGTGTCCGATTTTAATCCAGCAGACTTGGGAAAAATGTTGGACAGACCCATCGAGAGCTCTTCTCTACGTATAATGCCGTAGAATTTACCATGAAGAGGTTTGTCAGCATTTTCTCTTAGTAGGAGCGTATGTTCTGCTTCCTGTACAGAACTTTTGAGTACCAAAGGTGTTAGTGATGCTAGGCCGTGTGTAGTGTCGCTGGAATCAAATGGGAGGCCAAGCTCCTCTGCAGCCCTATCTGCGGCACGGTATAGAAACGCCGCAGCATTGACGACTTCATGTTGATCTACGAGTCGCATAAGAGAATCTGTCAAATATGGCACTGTTATTTCTTTTTTTTTAAAACTTTTTCTCGGGTGAACCCGGTTTTTCGTCATAGCCACATACTAAGTCAAGTGACTGATGAGATGAGGATGTTATAAGTTATTTTAATACGATGTTTGAAATCATTTGCGATGATGTTCTAGGTATAAAATTAGGAGCATGGTGTAGTTTGCAGTTTGTCTTTACCGCTGTTATCCTTACACAGCGGCCGTGAGTGTTGGAGGTGAGAACAGTCGCCTCCGGATGCTTTCTCAGAGCTACCATGTATCACGCCATATTTTTTTAGTCACTTGCTTCCTGATGTTCTAGGAAGTTTCTTACAGTGCGACAGGTGTTTAATATAACCGCCTTCTGAACTGCCGCCAGTACCCTACTGACTCCTAAATTTTCAAGATGTTCACTGCATCGTGCGTGCACATTGCCTGTAGCCGAAATCAAGGTATCCAAGGTCTTTGTTTCAGGCGTCATTCCCTCCATTCTCACTCTGTTTACAAACTATTTGTCGCCACACTTTTCTGTCCTGGCATACTACTCTAGCTTCCTTCACGTCCATGCATTTTTTCATGCAAGCTCTCGTGTTTCTATGGCTTCTTATGTCTCTTCGAATTAGCGTCTCATTCACAGACTCTAACCATTCTTTCGGCGGTCCACCTCTGGGCATTCTGCCATTTACTTTACCTTCATACACTTGTTTGGTCAGTCGTTCATCTTTCTTTCTTTCAAGATGACCGAACCACCTCAACTGATTTCTTTCCCATATGTCAACTAGTGTCTCTCTTGTACCACATTCTTTGAGAATAATCTCGTTTCGGACTTTGTCCATCAGTGTTTTCCCGCATATTGTGCGCAGAGGGTACATGCCAATCGCGTTAATTTTACTCCTGTCCTTCTCTTGACAGGTCCATGTCTCGCTACCGTATAGTACAGTCGGTACGAATATAGAATTATGTATGGCCATTTTAGCTTTTTTTGATATGTTTTTATTTCTGAAAATGGACCCTGCTCTACCGATAACCTGCTCACCCTTCTTTATGCGCCTATCTAACTCCCCATCTATTTTCCGTCACTAGTGAATAGGCTACCCAGCTAAACGTACTTGTCAACTTGTTACAATCTCTCATCATTTAGGACAATGTTGCACATTGTTTTCTCAGTTTTTTTTCCAATACCATGATTTTTGTTTTTTTACGTTAATTTTGAGGCCCATGTTCTTCATGCTTGTATTAAGTTTATTCAACATTCTTTGTAAGTCCTAGATTCATTCTGCCATAACAATCTTGTCATCTCCGAAAGCTAGCCCACGTACTTTCACTGTTTCGAGATCTACACCTTCTTCGTCGAAGAGGGCCGTTCTTAGACACTAATCCATAAATATGATAAATAGCCATGAGGACATAACGCATCCTTGTTGCTCGCCTTGCATAGTATCGAACCAGTCACTCAGGTTCTCATATTCCCAATAAACAAAGTTTTCCTCATAAAAAAGACGAACAATATATTTTTTCAAGTTTATAAATCGGTATTGCTAAATCAAAAGAGGTCATAGAAGTTTCGTCATTATTATCGTGATTCGAAAGAACACCGTTGACTAGAATTAAAATAAGTCACCTGAAAGCAGCTAATGGTAGGCGGCTCAAGGGACTTACCCATATTGTACTTCTCGATTTTCTTCAAAATCACGGCAAATTAGATCGTTACAAGCGTCTCAAAGACGTGAACAAATAAATATGATATTTAGTATTATTGTACTTCGAATATCGAAAAAATTTTCCCGCATGAACCATATAACCATTTTTTTTCAAAATTACTAAACGAAAAAAAAACACTTGTAAATAGCAGATATTGATCAAAATATAGTAATCAGACCTGTGAAAAAATTCCAGCTCCATTTCGTCCTCACTTCATAGAGATACCTCTTTTATTTTTCGAGATATAGTAAAGAAAAAAAAATGTTGCACGGATATTTTCTAAAATAGCATTTTTGAGTTACTAGAAAACAGTGTACAGAATCCACTAAATGAGCGTACATAGTCTACTAAATCAGTGAATTTCACATTGAATTCCGCTCATTCGTAAGTGACTCTACGCTTATAAAATCTTAGGTCTGCTACAAATTCGAGCAGGAAAAAAATCCAGTACTTTAATTTCGAGGAGCAAAAAAATCAGCAATTCGTGTTGCAGAATAATCAAGAACTTCGAATTCAAGTAGCAAAAAAATCCAGTACATCAATTTCGAGGAGCAAAAAAATCGAGAATCTATTAATCGTGCAGCAGAATAATCTATTAATTCAAATTTGACCAGCAAATAATCCGGTATTTTATTTTCGAGGAGACAAAAAATCGGCGAAAAATTCGGGTAGCAGAATAATCTAGAACTTCAAACTCGAGTAGCAAAAAGGCCCGCAGTTTAATTTCGAGTAGCAAAAAAAAACTGATACTTTATTTTTGAGGAGAAAAGAAACTAAAATCTATTATTTGTGTAGCAGAATAATCTAGAACTTGAAATTTGAGCAGCAAAAAAATCCGGTACTTTATTTTCAAGGAGAAAAAAAAATTGGTAATCTATTATTCGTGTAGTAGATGAATCTAGAACTTCGAATTCAAGTAGCAAAAAAATTCAGTACTACAATTTTGAGGAGCAGAAAAATAGGGCATCTTTTATTCGAGTAGCAAAATAATATAGAACTTCTAATTCAAATAGCAAAAGCGTCTAGTTCTTTATTCTGGAGTAGTCAAAAAATCCGATACTTCATTTTCGAGGAGCAAAAAAAATTGAATCTATTATTCATGTAGAAGAATAATCTAAAACTGCGAATTGGAGTAGCAAACAATTCAGTACTTTGATTTCAGGGAGAAAAATAATCTAGTATTTTAGTTTTGAGCACAAAAATTGGGAATCTATTATTCGAGCAGCATGAAGATCTGATGCTTTATTTTCGAGGAGAAAATGAATTGGGAATCTATTATTCGTGTAGTGGATGAATCTAGAACTTTGAATTGTAGTAGGAAAAAAATCAGTACTACAATTTCGAGTAGCAAAAAAATTCCCTCGACGTGCACATTTGGGAGTGTCGAATCTGTGCACGTGCACAATTGAGTCAATGGCGAACAACGTGCACAATTGTACCACTGGCCCTCGACGTGCACAATTGGGAGTCTACCATCTGTGCACGTGCACAGTTGGTAGTCACATATCGGTGCACGTGAACCGTTGGTAGGGTACCATCTTTGCACGTCTATATTTCTACGTGCACATTTGGGAGTCTCCCGTCTGTGCACGTTAACCATTGCTAAGGTACCATCTGTGCACGTCGACGTTTCCGCCTGCACAGTTGAGAGTGTCACATCTGTGCACGCCAAATTTTAAACGTGCACAGATGACCCGATGTACAGTTGTGCCTGAGGCCAACAACGTGCACAGTTGTAATAGTGGCCACCGACGTGCACAGTTGCTCCGCGTACAGTTATCCGTTACCCTTCTTTTACCCAAATACATGTTAACACTTGTACACCTTCTACATAACAGTTCTAAATTAACGTTTTACAACGTTCACCACGTGGATTTACGATGTTGATGTTAGGCTCTGTCGGTGGACCAAATATTTGGCAAAACAAGTACATGGGTTTCGGAATACTGTGTTCTCACAGCGCGTTTCGCTCAAGTATTAGCATGCTGAATAATATTGTTTGATTATTCAATTTTTAATATAAAAAATTATAAAGTCAATTAATGTAAAAATGTGTTATTTTGGTGTTATTTTGTTACCAAATTATGTCATTTAACTTGTTGTTTAAAATATTTTTTTAATTGTTTTAATCATTGTAGTTAAATAGTGACATATTTTTAATAGATTTATTATGGTATTGCCTAAGGAACATGCAATGCTGGTTAAGGCGATATTTATAATAAGGCTAGGTTTTTTTGAATAAATGGAATTCATGTAGAATCTCAAGAATATTCTCAGTGGATAGTAAACACAAAATTGTGCTTTTAAATTAGTTTTCAAATAAATATGTACGTGGCCATAAATCGGTACGTGATTGGTCATGTTGTCTTCTCATGAGCTCATTCCTTCTTCCTACTACTCAGCCCTAATACGTGCTCGAGATTTTGTTGTTCATATTTACACTTTTTTGTATGAACATTGAAAGTATATTTATTGACTGCGTCTAGTCGTCCCGAAAAATTGAAGGAGTGGAAAAAGGGGATGTACTAGTCGTCCCGCATTTTCGAGACGACTAGCCAAGCTTACGACAAATATTTCACTACTCATACCGAATTTCGGGGCGACGAGACCCTTCGATATTTCTTACAAGATTATTATTTCTACCAGTGCATTATATTATGCTATATATAAATGAGCCAATTGCATTTTTTGTCGGCCAACAACTTCTGTACTGTTGCATTTTATCAAATACTTGAGTAATAGAAGTTATTGCATTTTTAATGGTATATTACATCACAAGAAGTGTTAGACATGTCTTTACGTTGAGATCACTGTTTGCAGGACGAGTTGTAAAACCATGGCCATGGTTTTACAACTCTTCCTGAAAACATTGAGCTCACCGTGAGGACCTGTTTAACCCTCCGAGTGATGTATGACGATTTATTCGAAATCAGTGTTTTATGCGACTCTAGAGTCGTCTGAACAGTGAGTCGTGGTGTTTATAATATCTAGAAAGCAGATTAGAGCTACTGTGAAGTTAACTGTCACACGCCGCTCGGCTCTCACCCCCGGAGAACCCCGGCTAGACCATCATTTGTTCTTGATAATTTCGAATTGAAAGCGTTTGAAATTGAAGAAAAATGTATGAAATGATTTTGAATTTAAAACGTTCAAATTCAATATATTTTAAAAATGTAAAATTTTGAAAAAGGACCATATTTCGAAAGGAATGAAAAGGAATTGAACTTGTATCATTTCTGAATGACCGGAAATTTATGAAAGTTTTTGGTCATTTATGATAATTTTACAGGTGAATATGGTAACTTACCATAAATTATCCAATATTTATTTTTAAAAATTTTCATACATTTCCGGAAATTTATGAAAATTTTCGGTCATTTATGGTAATTTGATGAGTTATACATGGTAACTTTCCATAAATAACCGCAATATTCTTTATCTGCAACCAAAGTTTCCTCACAGTTTTCACGGTGAATGGGCTGATAATCGTAAAATGCGAGCTCGTAGATGTATAGTAGTAGTAGTAGTAGTAGTAGTAGTAGTATACCATTAAGCCATTTCCTCTCTCCATTTCACCTCTGACGTCATTTTGCAGTCCCTAGGAAGTAACTAGTACTTTTTACTACCTAGGAGGTAAAAAGTAGAGCTTCAGCCCCGCTTCATAGGTGTCGAAAAGGGCTAAAATCATGCATGTGTCATAAGAAAGTTTATTAATAAATCAAATTTTCAGAAAAATAAATGGTAAAAAGTATTTCAATGCTTGAATGTAGATAATTATTTAATGCTTTTTATGTCCTGAACTGATTACTTAATTATTAGCTGATTAAATTCTTTGATAATTATGAATCACATAAAGATTGAATTTTAATTGTTTTCAATAGTAACATAAATTTATTATTTACTTTAAAGTTATGTAATTGAATATGGGCTGTGATTTGTATAATAAAAGTTTATTTTTTATTTAAAGTACCTTCATTACAATTTATTTTTTTATTGTTTGCGATATTGTCAAATGACTATCTGAATTCAATTTTCAATTTTTTGTGTAAATATTTTTTTATTTGTTTTCAAATTACTATAAAAGGTTACTAATAAATAAAATGTTCAGAAATGAAAGTGAAAATAAAAAAATGTAAAGTAAAGATTATTTGAATGCCTGAATGAAAATTTTAGTTTAGGCCATTTTGCAAGACGGCGGACAAATTTACTAATGAAGATTTCGAAAAGTTGATATAGTGAAAATTACCTGGAAAACGTTTCTTGCCTTCAAGGGAGCCCTCAAGAACACTTCCCTGCAGCGGCCGAGCGGAATTTTTAAATTTACTATTTTTTTCTCAATTTAGAAGCCCAAAAACCGCATGGGAAGGATCATTCCTGTCACCCCTTTTTTCAAATGATGGAAAAGTCTAAAAATGATGAATTGTGGTATTTACCTAAGTCTGATGTTACTTGTCTCAATGGCAAGTAAAAATATTCATTTTAATTGCATTATTCTGTAATTTTTCACGAATTGGTTGAAAAGTGCGATTTTAGCTCACATTTTTTTTAATTTAGAGTGCAATTTCGCAAATAAAAATTACAGCCACTGGAAAACATACAAGAGCATTTCTTTGTGAACAAAAGTCATAGGTAATTTATTATGAATTTTTATTTGAAGAATACTTCAGAAGGTTTTCAAATAGTGTGACAGGAATGACGGTTGCGTGGCAGGAATGACGGTGTCTGACAAGAATGATGGTGACTGAACTCATGAGGGAACCTCACGAATTTTAAAGTACTAAAGTGAGAACAAACGTAATTAGAAAGATCAAAGTACACAATAAGTAAGTACAAAATGGTATTTATTCACTCTAGGACCGGCAGGCTACTACAATCTTTCGAAAATCACAAACTATAAGTAAATAGTATCAATTTGTTCACAGTAACCTGTGAGTGAATCGGGTACCTACTACCTAAGTATGATTTTTCAAAACTAGAATTGGAAGAGATCAGTCTCAGAACGTTTTTCTGCAAAAACGTAACATGAAAATAAAGAGGAAAATCAAGGAATGCAAAATAACTTCAAAATATACAATAGACTTCCAATTTCTAGTGAATCTCAACAAACTATGAACGCACGAATTAAAATTTCAATGAATAATATCAGTATATATCCAGGTATATTATAATCACGTGTGTATCTGGGCAAATCTTTTGCCAACTAGACTTTAAAGAGATCAGTCTCAAAACGTTTTCATGCAGAAACTTTGAATTTGTTAATTTTGACCCCGGATTTGAAATAAGCGACCCGAAAAACCCCCTTGTAGCAAATTTTAGTCACATCGGTTTCTTTTTACAATTTTGGTCCGCCATATTGGATCCGCCATTCTGAATTTTTTAATTTTGACCTTGTATTTGTAATCAGCTACCTGAAAAACCCCCTGGTAGCAAATTTTAGTCAAATCGGTTTCGTTTTACAATTTTAGTCTGCCATATTGGATCTGCCATTTTGGATTTTGTCTTACAACGATTTACATGTCAGATTCGGATTGGCCATGCAAAAATCTATATAAAAACATGTATAGCACATGAAGTGTAATATCTAAGCATTTCTGGTATTTAATAAACGATTCTTTTTGCCAAAAATTCCATCTTCCACACAGATTTTCAAGGTCACAATTTTGTTGTTTGACTTTCTCTATAATTTTTCTATATTCGGAAAGGTTTTTTCTTTCATTAAAAAAAATAATAATAACCCTCTAGGTCATTCCGATCCAAAGTTCTACGATTTTGAGACAGACTTTGAAAAAAAGGTCCACTGTGCGCCCGTATGCAGTGTGACCCTTCAATTCTTTTCACCTCGTGGACGCTAGGTGGCCTGGTTACCGCGTTTTCACTTTCTTCCTAATCCTTCTACTTCCCCTTCACCAATGCCATATATAAATAGAAACACTGACTGACTGCGCTCCCCACCTGGATTATAAACTAGAAAAGTAAGTGAAAACGTCATTCCTGAAACCCAAAATCAGACCCTGTCACGTGACAGGACTGACTGTGACAGGACTGACGTTTTCGCCTTTCACTGCAAAGTAGGCAGCCATCTTAATAGTTTGAATCCCTTCTTAGACCCAGGTCGTATTCATGCAGCAAGGACGTATTGTCTACCCATCACCTTATAATCATTTTTATTAGTTACTAGTGGAAACAGCAAGTGACAGGACTGACGGGGAATAAAGGTACGCATCGATTTCGCACTCATTATCACTTAGTGTATCTCAAAAATAAAATAATTCACTCACCGATGACTTTCCTTCAGGGTAAATCGAGCCTCACTAAAGCAAGGTGATGCCGCAGAGCACTCTTACGGCCTATTTTACAACCGCTAGGCGGTATTTCAAACTAATCGCTCGCCCGATTCAATTTCCTGCGGACAAGACTTCTGAGTCTAATTGAAATAAAGCAAAAATAAAGAAATCCTTCTTTTTGTAGAATTTGGGAGAGGGATACTGTAGCATATTATTGGCATATTAGAAAGATTAAAAAGTTCAGTGGTTATAGTAAATATGTATGCATGAAGTTCACTTTTCACCCCTTGGGACACGTGACAGGACTGACGATCGGGCCATACTTCATGAAATAAATCGAAAATATTCTGAACAGCGATTAAAAAACATGTGAGGCTTAATAAAGTATCACGAGTACAATAGCGGTCAACAATCATTTTCTTAATTCAAACAATATACATAGAATAATGGCTCTGTGACACGATTTGTCCGCCGTCTTGCAAAATGGCCTTTAATGCTTTTTATGTTGTGTACAGATTAATTCATTATTGGCTGAATAATTTCTTTTACAATATTGAATCAAATAAAGATTAAGTTTTGATTTGTTTACCAATTAACAATTTGTTCTCCAATTGTAAAATTTCTGTACATTTTTGTGAAGTTTTGAAATAAGTATCTGAATTCTGCTTTCAATATTATATGCACCTATATTTTACTTTTCCATGGAATTAGTTTAAAAGGTTATTATTAATTCAAATTTGCAGAAAAATATAAAGTAAAAGTTACTTGAATGTTTTAATGAAAATATCTGTTAATTGCTTTTTATGTTGTGAAATAATTAATTGATATGTACATATATTTTAATTTTTTCTGAAATTAATTTTAAAGGTCATTAATAAACTAAATGTATAGAAATGGAATTTGAAATTAAAAATATATATACATATATATAGTTAAAAGTTTGTCATAAGGACAACCGCAGGATTTCGCCGGGAGCGGGTGCTAATCTGAAAAATTGCACCCGCTCCCAGCGAAATCGCGGTAAAATTTCAGCTGTAACCACGTCTCACGACCGTGAGATAGGTGGTTACAGTCTGCGACAAATTCAATACGATGATCCGGCAAAAGTCTCCTGCACCTTGAGGACACGGAGCGACCCAAGGACGACCTCCTTCTTCCGCATTTTCCCCGCAAGTGTCTCGGCATTTTCTTGACACGCAGGGATGCTTTTCAGGCTATTAACCAGTGAACCTTGGCACCTCCAAGAGCGCCGATGCTCAAGACGATTAGCTTAACAGAATATTCCGGGTATAACCGTCGCAACTTCCTTATAAGGTACCTCTCTTTCTTTTCTTTCTCCTTGGCTGTGAAGTTTTTG
The DNA here is from genome assembly GCA_932195095.1 of Andricus curvator. Classification (NCBI taxonomy): domain Eukaryota; kingdom Metazoa; phylum Arthropoda; class Insecta; order Hymenoptera; family Cynipidae; genus Andricus; species Andricus curvator. The sequence goes on from CAKNYM010040139.1 coordinate 9,772, forward strand.
TCAGCTGTTGCTGAAAATTCGATAACGAACATGGTTCGTTTCTCGAAGTCAAGGAGAACTATGTCAGGCCTCGACTGCGCAACAGAAACAATTGTCGAGAATATGAAGTTCCAGTATAAGCCGCACTTCTCATTTTCGACAATTGACTCTATTTCTCTAGGAGCGTTTAGCGGAGCGGTATTTGGGCTAATGCCGTAAGAGTGACAGAGATGGTTATAAAGCACTCTTCGTGCCGCATTGTGCCTTTGGATGTAGGTCGTTCCTGCATGAGTTGGACAACTAGATAGTATGTGTCCTAGATGCTCGTGGTGTGCATGACACGCTCTGCAGCTATCATCGGGAATGTCTTGGCTCAAAATGTGGCGACGGTATGCTAGAGTGGAAATTACACCGTCTTCACATGCCGAAATGAAGCCCTCCGTGCCCGACTTTAATCCGGGTGATCTAAGGAAAGCAAACGTTAGCTCATACGACATCGACTGATCTTCCACATTTCTGTGGAAGATGCCGTGCATCCTGTTGTCGAGGAGCTGTTCGCGGAAGTTTTTCTCCTGTGCTTTCTTAATCCGGCCAAGGCCGAGTATTTCAGCAGCCTCCTCCACTGCTTTGTACAGAAACGCCCCTTTGCCCACTTCTTCGTGTTTCCTGACCATTTTAAGAAGAGGGTCTTGTCCATTTGCGACCATATGTGCTGTACCCAGAATAATCCTGTTGTGAAGACATTCAAAATTCAGTATTCCGCGACCACCTTGACGGCGTGAGATGTAAAGTCGTGGAACAGAAGATTTAAGGTGCATGCTTTTGTTTATGTGCATAACCTTTTGCGACCCGATATCGAGAGATCTGAGCTCGTCCTTCGTCTTTGGAACTACTTCAAATGAATAGAGTAAAACGGGGACGGCAAGCATGTTCGTTGCAGATACTTTCTTTCTCGCCGACAGTTCGGAAGACCATATCCGTCAGATGAGACATTTGTATCTGCATCGGAGAGTATCCTTTATAGATGCCACGTCCTCAATGCGGCTCTGTGACACGCTCAGGTATGTATAGTTCTTTCCAGCGCAAAGATGTCGTATAGCGCTTCTGTCAACGAGCTCAGGATCTTCGGAGATGCCATTAAGTTTTCGTTTCTTCAAATCAACCTTGGCGCATTTCTCTAACCCGAACTCCTTTCCAATCTCTTGAGTGTACTCTTTGACAATTTTTAGAGCTAGATGTAATTTCTCTTGATTTCTAGCATAGATCTTAAGATCATCCATGTAAAATACATGAGTGACCTTATGCTTTCGGTTTCCAGGTTTGCCGCAGAGGTACCCTTCGGAATGGCGAAGTGCGAGAGATAGTGGCAATAATATGAGGCAAAAGAGGAGAGGGCTCATGGTGTCGCCCTGAAACAAACCTCTCTGAAAGGTGATACTGTTAATGATCACACGATGTTTTCCAGATGAGATAGTAAATCTGGTTTTCCAAAGCGGCATTAATCTCTCTATGCACCTCACAATGTGTGGATGAACCTTTAGGCTTTCCAACAGACAGATGATAAGTATATGGGAGGTTGAATCGAAAGCTTTCCGGTAATCAATCCAGGCCATCGATAGAAGTCGCTGATAGGATGCTGCGTCTTTACTGACACATCTATCAATGAGCAAGTTCTCCCGACATCCTGCTACTCCTTTCTTTGAGCCACGTTGTTCATACATCTCTCGCCACACAGGTCCAATTGTCCGAACAATCCTATCATTTAGGATAGCTGTGAAGATCTTATACAGTATGTTCAGACAAGTTATTGGCCTGTAATTCTTAGGGTCAGCTAAGTTGCCCGTCTTCGGCTGGAGCACTGTGCGCCCTTCCACCAACCACTCCGGAAAAGGCTCTTCCGACTTTAGATATGAGGTGGAAATTCGGGCCAGATGCTTGTGGGTTGAAGGAAACTTCTTCCACCAAAAGGTCTTGATACCATCTGGTCCCGGAGCGGAATAGTTCTGCATGCCTCTTAATACGTTTTTCACCTCCAGGGTAGTGATAGGTGGGCATTCCTCCTCAGCTTTTATGAGGACATTGCACAGCTCCTTGAAGCTATTTATGTTCCTTGAGCCTTCTTCAAGTGGATGTTGGACTTCGTAGACTTCTCTCAAAAATGCTTCGACCTCCTCTGGTTCAGAAATGAAAGTTCAGAAATAATGAAATAAAAATTATTTGAATGTTTAAATGAAAATTATAGTTGAATGCTTCTCATTTTGTGAACTGATTAATTAATTATCAGCTGAATAATTTTTTTAACAGTAATAAATTACATGAAGTTTGAATTTTAACTTTTCTCTATTTAAGTAAAATAAATTGATTATTTATTTTAAGGTTATGTAATTGATAGATAAACGTTTATTTTTCGGCTTGTTGGCCCTACAAAATTGCCTTTCTTACAACATCCATGTTTTACAAAATTTTGTCTTAAAATTAGTTCTTACAAACTAACATCCATCCACACCTTAATACTACCTTAATTCTATAATTTGTATAGTAGAAGTTTATTCATATTTAAAATACCCGTATTCCAGTTAAATATGTTTTTAAATACGTTTTAGTTTTTTTTAAATTGGTTTAAAAGGTTATTAATAATTCAAATTAATAATAAATAACATAAGGATTGAATTTTAATTTGTTGCAATTAAGGACATAAATTAATTATTTACTTTAAGATTATGTAATTGCATATTGGCTATAATTTGTATAATCAAAGTTTATTCACATTTAGAATACCTCTATTTCAATTACTTGATTTCTGTCAATGTTTGTGATGTTGTGAAATGATTATCCGAATTCAATTTTCAAAATTATATGGACATACGTTTTAATTTTTTCTGGAATCAGTATAAAAGGTTATTATCAATCCAAATCTTCAGAAATGCAATTTTAAATTCCAAAAAATATATAATTTGAAAATTATTTTAATATTTCAAAGAAAATAGAGAAAGAGGGGGTATTTAGGAAACTGGATAGTATAGAGAGTAAACAGATAAAGAGTGAAAAAGAAAGGAGAACTGAAATGAGTTTGCTTGAGGAGAGGGTCAGGAAAGCAGCATGCGGGAGTGAAAAGAAGGAGGAGGTGGGAGTAGGAGACGTAGTCAAGGGGAATGATAAGAAACTGCAGAAAGAAAATGAGAAAATGCGAGACGGCTGAATGAAATAGAAGTAAGACTAGAAGGAGAAGAGAAAGAGAAAAGAAAAAGAAACATAGTAATTAAAGGAATGACAGTAGAAAGCGACTCGGGAAAGAAAGAAGTGGAGAAGCTGATGAATGATATTGGGGCTCAGGTGAGAGTGGGGGCGGTGAAGGTACTGAGGAGAAAGACAGAAGGAAAAACAGGTGTGCTCATAGTAAAAGTGGGAAGCGAGGAGGAGAGGAGAGAAATCGTGGGAAGGAAAAGGGTACTAAGGTGTAGGAATGAAAGAATTGAAGAGGACCTGACATGGAGAGAGAGAAAGAGGAAGTGGATGATCGAACGAAGAGCATGGATAGAGAGGAGGAACGGGGATAATGTTTGGATAGGGAAAGACAGGTTGTGGGTGAATGGGATGAAGTGGATCTTGGACGAAGAGAGAGAAGAAGAGGTAATGAGAGTAGGAGAAACGGGGAAGGGTTTTCACCAGAGAAGAAAAACTGAGCACGGGAAGAAGGAGGGGGAAGGACAAAAAGAGAGGAGTGAGTGTTGCTTTCTGGAATGTGTCAGGGCTGAAAAACAAGAACGAGGGGTTCTGGGAGGCTATTGCAAAATGGGACGTGGTAATGCTGAGTGAAACGTGGGTGGATGGAAAGGATTCGAAGAGCTTGAAACGAAAGTTGCCGAAGGGGTATGTGTGGACAATTCAAGAAGCGAAGAAAGAACTTGAGAAGGGAAGAGCGATGGGAGGCATGGTGCCAGGGGTTGAAAAGGAGGTGATGGGAAATGAGAGAGTGGAAGAGCGAGAAGAAAAGCTTGAGGGCATGATGGTGAGAAGAATAAAGGTAGGAAAAGAGAGGGTGGCGATCGTTAGTGTGTATAGAAGGAGAGGAGAAGAGTAAGGATGGAGAGTGTTAAGGGAATGGATGGAGAAAAGGAATGAAGAGTTGGTCTTGTTAGAAGGAGACTTAAACGCGTGGACAGGAGAGTTAGGGCGGGAGATATGAGATGAAGGAAGCGAAACTTTTCGAAGAAATTCCAACTACGAGGAGATAGATCGGGAGGATACAACACTTTTGAACCTATTAGGAGAGGAGGGGTGGTTTATGTGCTACGAAAATATAAGGGAAGATGAACAGGGGAAGTAACTTTTATAGGTAAAGGGGAGACAGTGATAGATTACGTTCTAGCAGAAGAAAGAATAAGGAAGTGAATGGATAAAGTGGAAGTAGGTAATAAAATAGGCTCAGTACACTTCCCGCTATTAGCGACATTGAAATGTTCAGGATGGAAGCGGCATAGCGAAAAAAGGGAAAGAACTGGCGAAAGGAAAGTAAAAATGGGTAGATAGGGGGAGGATGAATTGAGAGAATTTAAAGAAAGAATGGAGAACGAGGCGATTAGAGAACTGGAAGGGGAAGACGTGGACACGCGCCTTGAAAATCTAAAAGAACTAACAGGGAGGATAAAAGAAGAGGTAAGGCCAAGAGAAGAGGAGGAGGGAATGAAGAGGGGATCGTGAGACGCAGAATGTAAGGAGAGTAAATATAGAATGAAGGAAAATGTAAAACGTGGAGAAGAGGGGAGATAGGGAAACAGGAATATAATAGGAGAAAGAGAGAACATAAAAGATTGTTAAGTGATAAAAGGCAGTTAGAGAGAAGTAGGTATATGGGAGAGGTGGAAAAATCAATCAGGGAAAGGAGGGAATGGGAGGTGATCAGTAGGGAACGAGGAGGAAGGAAGGGCATCAATGAGGAAATCGAGATGGATGAGTGGACCCCGTACTTTAAGCGATTGTTGGGAGGAGTGGAAAATAAAGTGTTAGATGAAAAGAGGAAGATAATAGAAGAAGAATATGATAGCAATAACGGGATAAGTAAGGAGGAATTGAATAGAGCGATAGGGAGGCTTAAAAGAAACAAGGCAACAGGTGAGGGCAAGAAGGTGGAGGAGTATAGGGGAATCACACTTATGTCGGTGGGATACAAAATATATACGGAGATTCTCAGAAAGAGATTGGAAGGGGAGGTGGAAGAGAAAGGGATTATTCCACACAATCAGGCGGGCTTCAGGAAAGGGATGGGAACAGTAGACAACATCTACGTATTAAATTATCTAGTGAATAGGAACTTAGGGAGGAAGAAAGGGAAGTTAGTGAGGATTGGGAAACAAAAAGGGGAGATTTTTTTGAGTAGAAGGGGGCTCAGACAAGGGTGCCCACTGAGCGAACTACTATTCAGTCTCTTGTTGGCAGATCTAGAGGAGGAACTGGAGAGGAAAGGAAAAGGAGGAACGGTTTTAGGAAATAGCAAGGTATATTCCTTAGAGTATGCAGACGATATAGTCTTATTATCGGATGACGAAAGAGGGATGAGTCTCATAATGAGAGTGTTTGAGAAGTATGTGAGAATTAAAGACTTAACGGTAAATGTAAATATGACGAAGGTGATGATTTTTAGAAAGAGAAAGACAAAGGTAGAATATGAATGGAAGATGTACGGGGAGAAAGTGGAACAGGTCGAGGAATTAAGTTATCTAGGCTTCTGGTTTGAGTCGAAAGGAGGGGTAGAACCACAGGTTAGGAGAAGGATAGAATGTGCGACTCAAGTAATGGGGCAGCTGTGGGGCATAGGGAAGAGAAGGTTTAAAGATGACTGGAAGATGAGACTGTGGATGTTTTATGCGTTGGTGTGGTCATTCCTAAGTTACGGAGTGGAGATCTGGGGATGAAAGGAACACAAGAGGGTGGAAAGTATGCAGTGGAGATTCTTGAGATGGCTAATAGGAGTGAGCTGTAGCTGTCCAGGATATATGTCGAGGGAGGAATTAAGTAGAGGTAAAATGGTTATAAGACAAATGAAGAGAGCATGGAACTTTGAGGAGAAACTGAAGAGGGGGAGGGAAGCAGGATAGCACAAGCTTGTCTACGGGAAGTAGTAAACAAAGAGACTAGGGGTAACACAGAAGGATCAAGGTGAGAGGAAGAGAGACAACAGGGGAGGAGAGAATGCGATATAAGAGCAGATGTCAGAGTATGGCCAGAGTTAGACAATGAACTGATAATTAAGGAGGGGAAGGAAAGATGGACAAAAATTGTGGAATCTAAGTAAACCAGGTGGTATAAGGTAGTGAAGGCTGAAGGAGAACCAGAATATTTAAGAAGGGTTAAAAAGGAGAGTAAAAGGAACCACGTTATACGATTTAGGATGGGAGAAGGAATGAGAGAGTGTAGGTACTGGATGGGTGAAGAGGAAAGAAGATGTAGAGTCTGTTATTAAGAGATAGAATCATGGGGGCACGTTTTAGAGAGATTTACGGGAGAGGAAACAGGTGGTGAGAGTATGGATGACAGGATAAGGTAGATATTGGATGGAAGTGGATAAGGGGCAAGCTGGATGATGAGACTGGAAGAAATGAGAGAAAGTAAGGGACATGCAGCCCAGGAAACTCATTAGTCAGCAAATCTCGAAAGTAATTTTTTTAAGACAAAGCGATTGCATATAAGTTAATATAAGTAGAATATTATTATTTAGGTGGTAAGTATTATTAGGGTAGTATAAGTGGTTTTGCAACGTACTGTAAAGGGAGCGGAGGCCCGCAATCCCGTAAAAGGGAGAGAATAAATACATACATACATATTAAACATTATTTTATTATTAATTTTTTGAATTAAAAAAATATTTAAAATATTAAAAAAATATAAAGTGCAAATTATTTCAATGTTTCCATGACAATAATAGTTTGATGTTTTTATGCTGTAAACAATTTCATTAATTATAGTCGATTCCTTTTGTTCAAAATTTCAAATGAAATAAAGATGGAATTTAAATTGTTTCTCAATAATGTAAAAATTATTTGTATGTTTTAATGAAAATAATTGTTTAATGCTTGTTATGTTTTCAGCACAGTCGATTGATAAGCATCAGGAAATTGCACAACAGAACCAATGTTGTTATAATTATTTAATTCCAGGGCATAAGCCATATTCCTGTCTTAGCGAAAGAAAATTTGCCAAATGTCAACGAAAACACAACACGTTATTTTTGGCTGGATCCTTTCTGGTCCAGTTTCAAATCAACTGTCACCTGTAGTTTCTTCTTTCTCAGTTCATCATGACGTAACATCTGAGGTACTTCATGCGGATTTAGCTCGTTTTTGGTTTTTGGAAGAACTCCCAATTAAAATACTTTTAAATGAAGAAGAACTCAGCTCTGAACAGCAGTTTATTTCAACCCATAAGCGTTCAAATTTCGGGCGTTACATAGTCCGCCTACCATTTAAAAATGGGCCTCCGATTAATATCGGTAACTCTTTCGAAAGAGCCAGAATCGTGCTCACAAGAACATTACGTCGCTTATCGGGAAAAACTGAACTGTTAGAGCAATATTGCGACTTTTTGTCCGAGTATGAACAGTTAGGTCACATGAAAGTCATTCAAATGGAAAATCTTAAAGATTCTCCACAAACGGTGTATTTACCTCACCATCCCATTATTCGAGCGACCAGAATTACAACTCGTTTGCGTATTGTTTTTAACGCTTCGAGCCCTACTTCTAACAACACATCGTTGAATTCACATCTACATATTGGTCCAAAAATCTTAACAGATCTAATTTCTATTATAATGCGGTGGGAAGAGCATCGCTAGGTATATGTAGCGGATGTGCAGAAGATGTTCCGACAAATTCTTGTTGATGTCAAAGATCTAGACTATCAACGAATCTTATGGCAGTCTCCTGATAAGAAAATTGTAGCTTATCAATTGGCAACAATCAACCACGGTACGGCATGTGCTCCTTATCTTGCTATATTAAACAATTAGCGCAAGATGAAGGTCCAAAGTTTCCACTCGCACAGGATGTTCTTGAGAATAATGTTTAGTTTGACGATGTTTTGTTTGGTGCTGATACAATCGCGAAAGCTGAGCAAATTCGATCACAAGTTGTTCAGATGATGGAAAGTGGAGGTTTTCATTTAAGAAAGTGGGCCGCTAATGATAGCGAATTACTGAATGAGCGCCCTTCTGGCCAACACGAACGTGCCTCGGATTTCCCACTGGCTGAGCACGTGCAGTTAAAAGTTCACGGATTATGTTGGAATCCGTTGTTTGATGCTTTCCAAATCAAGGTTAATAAGAATATATAATCCTCTCGGTTGGTTAGCTCCTGTGATAGTTGTAGCAAAGTTGTTGATGCAAGAATTATGGCTGCGCAAGCCCGATTGGGATCAAAAGTTACCAAATGATCTTCTGTTTCCGTGGCTTGAATGTTATCATGCTCTTGTCAACTTAGAACATTTAAAGATTCCGCGACGGACAGGGCAATTCGAATCGAATTCAATTTGCGAATTACACGGGTTTACAGATGCGTCTACCAAAGCTTACGCAGCAAATGAATATTTACGCATTCTTGATACATGAGTTATTGCCTAACGCTAAATGGCTTCATGTTCCCACTATGGACATTCCTGCTGATTGTGCATCCCGGGGGATCTCTCCGGGAGAACTTCTCGATCATCCCTTGTGGTGGCATGGGCCGCTTTCGCTCGCAGGGCCTTCCACTGGTTGGCCAGACAAACGTCCTTTGTTAGATCGTGACGTTGATTTGGAACTAAAGCCACAAAGTTCTCATAAAGTTAGTAGTGTAGAAGAAGCTACGTTTGATTTGGTACATAAATACTCTTCATGGCCAAAACTACTTCGTGTAACGGCCTATTGCCTGCGGTTCGTCAAAATCCTAAAGAATAAAATTTCCAACATAAAAGGGGCCAAACCACAATACCCATCTCTAGCATTTCAGTTGTCAGAAATTGACCAAGCTCGATTTTTCTGGCTTCAATCTGTTCAGAAAGATTCCTTCGCAATCAAATTGAGGGAACTTCACGAAAAGGGTATTCTTACTACCAAGTCCCCTTTGAAACCATTGAATCCGTTCTTGGACTCGAACGGATTGTTGCGTTTGGGATGTCGTCTTCGTTTTGCTCCCATTAGTTATGACGAAAAATACCCAATTATCTTACCTCGTCATAAGATCAGTGAACTCATCGCTTCACATGCCCATCTGAGATCCTTGCATGGAGAATCACAATTGACCTTACACACTCTAAGGCAGAATTTTTTGATTCTGAGAGCCTGATCCTTAGTTAAAGGTCTGGTAAATAAATGTATCAGTTGCGTTCGTCAGCGTGCGGCTATTCCGCAACAAATCATGGGCAATCTACCAGATTTTAGAGTTACTCCTAGTCGAGTTTTACTCATACAGGGGTTGATTATTCAGGCCCTTTTGATATTCGATTGGGTTCTGGTCGTGGGAATAAAAGTCAAAAGGCATATATTTCTTTATTTATTTGCCGCTGTACTAGGTCAGTTTATATCAAACTTGTAACAGATTGTTCTTCGCCTGCCTTGTTGGCCGCTTTCCATGGTTTTGTTTCTCGAAGAGGAATACCTGCTCACATGTATAGCGACAATGGAAAAAACTTTCAAGGTGCGGATAAGGAGTTGAAGAAATGGATTCAGGCACTCGAGCAACATAATGACTTGCATAATCAGCTCGCTACAGAAGGAACCTCGTGGAATTTCATTCCACCCTCTGCACCTCATTTCGGGGTTTTATGGGAGGCTGGAGTGAAGAGTGTAAAACATCATTTGCATAGGATCGTAGGTCTGCATAAATTTACTTATGAGGAGTTTCCAACTCTACTCACACGATTCGAAGCTTCAATTAATTCGAGACCAATAGCTCCCCTTTCAGCTGATGCAGAGGATTTTTCTTATTTGACTCCGAGACATTTTTTAATAGGAGCTCCGCTTACAAGTGTGCCAGAGCCTTCGCTGGAGTTTACGCCTGAAAATAGACTGTCACGCTGGAAATTAATACAACACATTTCACAGACACTTTGGCGTAGATGGTCTAGTGATTATCTTCATTTCTTACAGATAAGACATAAATGGTTCAACGAAAAGTCTAACATAAATGTAGGAGACATGTTTATATTGCGACAGGATAATCTCTCTCCTGCTAATTGGCTTCTCGGTCGTTTAATTAAGTGTTAACCCGGTTAAGATGGTTTGATTCGTACGGTGAAAGTTAAAACTTCGAATTCCGAATATGATCGTCCCATCACCCAGCTATGTCTTTTACCACTTAAGTCGAATGAAGCACAAGAGCTTTATGAACAAAATTCAGCGAGTGCATAATTTGTCTCTTCTTTTTTTTTGCTATCATTCTTCAAATCGAAAATCACTCTTAATTTGTTGTGTTAACACATTTTTATTTTTATTGTTGTTTTCTTTTACCAATATTAAAAGTTCTAGGTAATATTGCTACAAGAATTAACTTTTTTTGTTGTTAAGGTTTCTTTGTTGAATTTTTTTTTTCATGGCGGGTGGCTAAGACTCAGTTTCTAACTCATATTATTAACTTAATTTTTTTTTAGTGCGTTCTATTTTTTTATTTGGCCTATTTTTTTCTTCCAGACACCTTTTCGTTTTCTAGCATACGAGGCGAGCGGTATGTTCACGCGTTCAATATAATTATATATATTCTGAACGACTTAAATTTTACAAACACAGGGTAACGCGTGAATATTGTGAGTTTGATAATGATAATGTGAGAATGATCGTGTGTCGTCGTAAGAAACCACTCGGGTTTCCCGAATGTTCAGTATGTAAGAACGCGAGGAACGTGGCGGTTCAACCAGAAAGACAAACGTTAGAATTGTCCAATTCGCGCCAAGTAATTATATTATTTACTTAGTGAAAAATAGAGACAATCAGTTCGACGACCAGGAGGTCTTAGCCGCGAGTTTTACTTGAACTTATCAATAAATAAAGACTCTACAATGTTTGCTTAAGAAGTTTCGAAATCATTGACTCAACCTGATCTGGTGCAAATGGAATCATAATAATTCTCAATTAAAAATTACAGAGTTTATTATGAATTTAAACATAGTTGAATATTGGATATAATTTGTATAATAAAAGTTTATTTATATTTAAAATACCCTTATTACAATTGAATCATTTTTCAAATGTGCCTGATTTTGTAACATGAGTATCTGCATTTAGTTTTGAAACAAATATATAAATATGTTTTTTTTTCTAAAATTAGTATAACAGATTACGAATTAATTAAATTTTCAGAAATGAAAGTAAAAATTTAAGAAAAATGTAAAGTAAAAATTAATATAATGCTTTAATGAAAGCCATAGTTTAATGCTTTTTATTTTTTAAACTGACTGATTAATTATTATCTGATTAATTTTCTTCACAATATTAAACCACAGGCTTCTGTTTCTGGTGCCGATCGTGAATCAGCATGTGTAAATGCAGAAAGGGCAGTGAGAGCGGAGACCAGGTGTAAAGGAAGAAGGGTGTGTAAAGGGTAAAAGTAAGTTGTGAGAAAGGGAAATTGGAGCGTGCGAAGTTTTTGAGGTTAGGAGTCGAAAAAATAATTGTCGGGCAAGGGGAGCAAGAGGTAGGCGAGTAAGGAGCGGGAAACGTCGTGGAGCACTGGGTAGGTAGGATGCCGACGCGACGGTACGAAGCCCACAAACGGGCGCCAGAGGGCAACAGCTACTGGACGTAGACGATAGCATAAGACAGCAAGTAGGGGATGAAACAAGATGTGACGAGGTTGAGAGTGTGGTTAGTGGGGTGAAGGGGGAGAAGGGGGAAGTTGACAGTAGCTGCGAGGAGACGCTAGAGACGCTGACCAGGGGGGGGGGGGCGGCAGAGAGAAGGGAATAAGGCACGGGCCATAAACGCGGGAGACCTTCAAAACTTACAGCGCCTCAACAAGCTAGGTAGCGCGGGCTCAAACAGGAGTCTGGATGAATGGCAAAAAAAGGTGAGCGACTAGCAATGAAGGGGAAGATAAAAGAAAAAAAGAGAAAGAGGACGATGAATTAGAAAGGGACAAGGAAAGCAAGAAAGTTAGGATTAAACGGAAAACACCAGACAGAGATAGGGGGGATGGAGGAATGTTTGAAAAACTAGAAGCTATCATACAGTGATCCCAACTTTAGCATGTTGAGCTACTGCGCTGGCCCGGCGCAGCGGCCCACATATGTGGCTGTTAGCGCGCAATTCAAAACGGGTATAATTAACCATTATTGAAATTAAAATAGATAATTATTATAAATTGCACATAAATATCAGAAATTACGTAATTTGTGATTTAAGGTAGGGAAAAAGATAATGCGTATATTTTGTAATTAATAGTTCATTTTTTCAGTTCCAAAGACTAACTTATATTTCACAAATTAATTTTGGAATAAACACATTTTTAACATTAAATATAATATGTATCAATGTTTGTGTAATTTCAATACCAAAAATTTCCATTGCATAAAACAAGAATACTAGATAATTATCGATTATATCGATTATAATATGATCGATAATAATCGATTATCGATTATAATCGATTATTATCGAAATCTACTTACAAGGTCGAAGTCTACATGTATTTTTTTTACCTAAATGTAGAAAAGATAGTAATATTGTCAAACAAGTTATAACAATATACTCAAGATAAACTGTGAATATTCAAATAAGAACTACAACACATTAAAGATCCTGAATGCATTTATAGGTTATATAAATATATTAAGGTTGAATATATATATAGAAAATTTTTAAAACTATTATAAATAAGTATTTTTATATCTTTAAATAAACATTTTTCTTATTCGAAAACCTTTTTTAATGAAATATAAATTTATCTTTTGAATTCAAAGAAAATATGGTATTATTAAGAAAATATACGCATTAGTAATTTTTTTTAACCTAACATCACAAATTACGTAATTTATGATATTAATGTGCAATTTATAATAACTATCTACACTTATTTGAATAATTTTTAATTATACCCGGTTCAAATCGCGCGCCAACAGCCACTAATGAGAGCCGCTGCGTCGGGCAAGCGCAGTAGCTCAACATGCCAAAGTTGGAATCACTGCTCTCATAAAAGGGCTTAGAGATGAAACAAGGAAAATACTGGATGATATGTATAGGGTTATGAATAGGCAGGGGAAGGACGTAAGGGGGGAAGTGAGAAAAGTAAGAGGAAAGTGTGAAGAGTGGGATAAATTCTAGAAAGAGGAGAAAGTCAATGTATGGGGTAAACTAGAGAGCATGATAGATGACAGAGAGAGGTGGACGAACAGAGAAATAGTGAGATAAAACAGTTGGGAGAACGGGTAAACAACTTAGAAATAAGGAATGAGTATATGGGGAAAGAAACAGAGAGTGCAGAAATGGGAAAATGGAGTAGAAAGAGCGTGTAAAACAAGAATGAAAGATTGAAGAAGAGAGTAAGTGAGATTGAAAGGAGATTGGAAGGGGAAGAAAGGGCGAAGAGAAAAAATATCATAGTAGTTAAGGGACTGACAGTGGAGCGTGAAGCAGGGGAAGAGGCAATGAAAAATCTTATAAGAGATATTGGAGTTTAGGTATGGGTAGAAGGAGCTAAGAGAATAGAAGGGACAAAGGAAGGGAAAGAAGGAATGCTTATAGTGGAAGTAGGGAGTAAGGAGGAGAAAAAGAAAATTATGGAGAAAAAAAAATTACTAAAAGGACGAAGGGAAAGAATTGAAGAGGATTTGACATGGAGGGAGAGGAAAAGGTGATGGCAAATAGAGCAGAGGGCATGGGTAGAGAGGATAAAGGGGCGCATGGTATGGATACTGAGAGACAAGATATGGATAAATGAGGAGGAATGGTTATGGGACGAAGAATCAGAAGAAATGAGGAAAAAGGAAAAAAGAGTTGAGAAAGGTAGGAAAAAGGAAGAGGCAAAAGAGTGTATATATGAAACAGAGCCGTTTCCGCACAGCAACGCAGAAGAAAAGTAAGCGAGATAGATGAGGAAAGGGAAGAGGAAGACGTGAGAATAGCTTTCTGGAATGTGTCAGTCTTGAAGAACAAGAATGAAGGATTTTGGATGGAGTTAGGAAAGTGGGATGCGATTATGGTGAGTGAAACCTGGGCGGATGAGAAGGACTGGAAGGGGATGAAAAAGATGTTACTGAAAGGTTATGTGTGGAAAATGCAAGAAACAAGAAAAGAACACGTTAAAGGGAGAGGGATGGGCAGCATGGTCTCAGGAGTGAGAAAAGAATTGGCATTAAAAGAGAGAAAAGAGGGGGACAAGGAGGAAAAGGATGGAACAATGGTAAGGAGTATAATGGAAAAGTCAAAATAGCGGTGGTTTGTGTATATAGAAGAAGATGGGAAGAGGAAGGTTGGAGAGTAATAAGGAGGTGGAAGGAGGAAAAGAAGGAAGAGTTGGTTTTGATAGGAGGTGACTTGAATGCATGGACTGGCGAACAAAGGGGGAGGGATTTGGGCTGAAGAAAAGGAGGCTTATATAAGGAGCTCCAAACATAGCGAGACAGACCGGGAAGGGAGGATGTTACTAGACGTGATAGGAGAAACAGGATGGTTTATATGTAATGGCAATATGAAAGGAGATGAGGAAGGAGAGATCACATTTATAGGTAAGGGAGAAATAGTAATAGACTACATCCTGGCGGAAGAAATAATGAGGAATATAATAGAACGTATGAATGTGGGGAATGAGATAGGGTCCGAGCACTTCCCGGTAATAGCTACACTTGAAGCTGGCGTCCGTAACAGCGGCAGAGGGAGAAAGGAAAGAGAGGCTGAAAGGAACACGAAAATGGGAGTCTCGGGGCTAGATAAATTAAGAGTTTAAAAAAAATGGAAAAGGAGAATGTTAGGTATGAAAAAGAGGAGGGTATAGATTCTTTAATTGAGAGGTTGAAAGGGTCGATTGAGAACGTAAGGGATAAGATAGGTACAAAAGAAGAAAAAGAAGAGGCAAAGAGAGGCTGGTGGGATGAGGAGTGCACGGAGAGTAAAGACGGAATGAAAGAGTGTGTCAGAAAATGGAGAAGGGGGAGTACAACAGGAGAAAAAGAGAACATGAGAGGATGTTGGAAAGGAAAAGGCAAAGGGGAAAGGGGAAAGGAGAAATACAAGGAAGAAGTAGAAAAAGCGATCAAAGGAGGTAGGGTTTGGAAAGGGATGTGGAAGATCTGCAACAAAGTCTGGAAATGAGAAGGGTGGCCGGAGGAGTGGATGAGAGGGCTGGTAGTACCGCTTGTCAAGATAGGGGAGGGCAAGAAGGTAGAGGAGTACATGTGTTGTGTTATGGAGTGGAGATCTGGGAATGGAAGGAACATAGGAAAGTGGAAAGCATGCATGAGAGATTTATGAGATGGGTAATGGGGGTTAGTTGGAGTTGCCCAGGATACATATTAAGGGAAGAATTAGGAATGGAACAAATGGTAACTAGACACATTAAGAGAGCCTGGAGGTTTGAAGAGAAGTTGAAAAGGGGAGAGGGGAGAAAAATAGCACAAATATGCTTGGACCAAGTTCGGAACAAGGAGACGGAGGCAATTTGGGAAATTCGAAATGGGAGGAAGAAAGGAAAAAAATGAGGAGGGTTTGTGATATGAAAGAAGGTTTCCTGGATTGGCAGATCATAGAATTAGAGCTATTAGTAAGACAAGGAGAAGAGAGATGGAGAAAGATGATGGATTAGAGGTACAATACATGGTATATGATGGTCAAAGGGTTAACTGAACCAGAATATTTGCAGAAAATAAAAAAGGAACATCAATCGAATAGGGTGGTATGGTTTAGAATGGGTGAAGGAATGAGAGCTTGTAGATATTGGATGGAGGAAGAGGACAACCTGTGCAGAGTATGTGGATACGAAATAAAGTCATGGTCACATGTGTTAGAGAGGTGTACAGGAGAGGAAGATGGACAGTTGAGTGTGAGTGAGTGTTTGAGATGGATTTTGGATGGTAATGGACAGGGAGTGACGTGGATGAAAAATTGGAAGAAATAAGAGAAAGCAAGGGAACAGGCAGAGCCAAACGGGTAATCATAATCAAGGAAATTAAATAGCAATGAGTTAACTTTTTAAATCGTTGAAAATGTATTTTATGGTAAAAGGAAACGGAAGCCCTGGATTATCGCTCATTTTAAAGTATAAGAATTATTAGTAATAAAATTATTGTTATTTTAAGTAAGGCGAAGCATGAGAATATAAGCAGCGGTTAAGTTAGATTAAGGATGGAATGTAAATGTATATACAGGGAGCGGAGTCCCTCAATCCCGTGAAAGGGAGAGATTAAATATACAATATTAAATCACATAAAGGTTGAATTTTAATTTGTTTAAATTAAGTGCATAAATTGATTATTTACTCTAAGGTTATGTAATTGATTATGGGCTATAATTTTAAAAATAAAAGTTTATTCACATATAAAATACCTCTATTCCAGTTATGTAATTTCCGTCAATGTTTGTGATGATGTGAAATGATTATCTGAATTTAGTTTTCAAAATTATATGTAAATATGAATTAATTTTTTCTCAAATTACTATGAACGGTTACTAATAAATCAAATTTTCAGAAATAAAAGTGAAAATTAAAAAAAAATGTGAAGTAAAAATTACTTGAATGCCTGGATGAAAATTATAGTTTGATGCTTTTTATGTTGTGAAGAAATTAATTAATTATGAGCTAATTAATTTTTTTCAGAATAATAAATTACATAAAGATTAAATTTTAATTTGCTTAAATTAAGTATGTAGATAAATTGATTAATTACTTGAAGGCTATATAATTGAATATTAGCTATAATTTTTATAATAAAAGATTATTTATGTTTGAAATACATTTATTCCAATTGTATAATTTTTGTATGTATGTATGTATATTTAATCTCTCCCATTTACGACTTTGAGGGTCTCCGCTCCCTGTACATATATGTACATTCCATCCTTAATCTAACTTAACTGCTGCTTATATTCTAATGTTTCGCCTTACTTATAATAAAAACAATAATCTTAATGCTAATAATTCTACAAATGAGCGATCTTCCAGGTCTTCCGTTTCCTCTTACCATAAAAATAGATTTTCCATGATTTGAAGTAAACTTTTGCAATTTATTTTCCTTTAATATGATTACCCGTTTGGCTCTGCCCTGTTCCCTTGCTTTCTCTTCCTTCTTCCAATTTCTTCATCCACGCCACTCCCTGTCCATTACCATCCAAAATCCATCTCGCACACTCATCCACACACAACTGTCCCTCTTCCTCTCCTGTACACCTCTCTAACACAAGTGCCCATGACTTCATTTCGTATCCACATACTCGGCACAGATTGTCCTCTTCCTCCATCCAATATCTACAAGCTCTCACTCCTTCTCCCATTCTTATGAATATCCCAGTCTTATGAATAGCTCTAATTCTATGCTCTGCCAATCTAGAACCCCTTCTTGTATATCAGAATCCCTCCTCATTTTTTTCCTTTCTTCCTCCCATTTCGAGTTTCCCAAATTGCCTTTCGTGCCCTTGTTCCGAACTTCGTCCAAGCATACTTGTGCTATTCTGCTCCCCTCTACCCTTTTCAATTTCTCTTCAAACTTCCAGGCTCTTTTAATTTGTCTAGTTACCATTTGTTCCCTTTTTAATTCTTCCCTTAACATGTATTTCCTGGGCAACTCCAGCTAACCCCCATTACCTCTCTCAGAAATCTCTCATGCATGCTATCCACTTTCTTATGTTCCTTCCATCCCCAGACCTCCACTCCATAACATAACACCGCCCAAAGCAACGCGTCAAACAACCAAACACTCATTCTCCAATCGTCATTGAACCTTCTCTTTCCTATACCCTTAACTACTATGTTATTTTTTCTCTTCACCCTTTCTTCCCCTTCCAATCTCCTTTCAATCTCACTTAGTCTCTTCTTCAATCTTTCATTCTTGTTTTACACGCTCTTTCTACTCCCTTTTCCCATTTCTGCACTCTCTGTTTCTTTCCCCATATACTCATTCCTTATTTCTAAGTTGTTCACCCGTTCTTCCAACTGTTTTATCTGATTATTTCTCTTTTCGTCATCCTCTTTCTGTCTATTCTCTATGCTCTCTAATTTACCCCATACCTTGCCCTTCTCCTCTTTCCAGAGTTTATCCCACTCTTCCCATTTTTCTCTTACTTTTCTCACTTCCTCCGTTACAACATTTCCCTGCCTCTTCATATACCTATTCATATCACCCAGTCTCTTCCTTATTTCCTCTCTAAAGCCTTTTATGAGAGCCTCTAGTTTTTCAAACATTCCTCCATCCCCCCTATCTCTTTCTGGTGTTTTCCGTTTAGTCACTTTAGTCCTAACTTTCTTGCTTTTCTTGTTCCTTTCTAATTCATCGTCCCCTTCCTCTCTCTTTCTTTTTTATTTCCCTTCACTACTGGTCGTGCTCACCTTATTTCGCCATTCGTCCAAACTCCTATTCGAGCCCGCTAGCTTCTTAAGGCGCTGTAGGTTAAAGGGCCTCCCGCGTTTTTGGCCCGTGCCTGAATCCCTTCTCTCAGCCGTCCCCTCCCTGTTCGGCGTTTCTAACGTCTCCTCGCCGCTACTGTCATCTTCCCTCTTGTCCCCACTAACAGCGCTCTCATCATCGTCGTATTTAGGCGTATTTAAACTGCCTGTTCTAAGCGATCATCCCGTGACTGTCGCCCTCTGGCGCCCGTTTGTGGACTTCGTTCAGTCAGCATCCTACCTTACCCGGCGATCCGCGACGTTTCCCGCTCTTTACTCACCTACCTCTTGCCCCCTTGCCCAGAAACTATTTTTACTGCTCCCAACCTCAAACACTTCGCACGCTCCAATTTTCACTTAACTCAACTTACTTTCACCCTTTACACCTTTGCCTTCACTCACCCTTCTTCCTTTTCACCTGATCTCCGCACTCACTGCCCTTTCTGTAACAACACACGCTTATTCCCTTCACCAAAGCCAAACAACTAACACTTGAAACCAAAGCGTTCTCTCGCGATCGGTACTGCAAACGGAAGCCGTATAATTTTTGTAAATTTTTGTGATGTTGTGAAATAAATATCTGAAGTCTGCTTTCAATATTATATGTACATATATTTTACTTTTCTATTGAATTAGTTAATTAAGTTATTAATTATTCAAATTTTCAGAAAAATAGAAAGTATAAATTATTAAAATGTTTTAATGAAGATAACTGTTTATTGTTTTTTATGTTGTGAAATGATTTGGTAATATGTACATGCATTTTTAATTTTTTAGGTATTTTCGGAGACAAAGACAAGGGTGAGGATCTTGTAACAGAAAGAGGAAACGGAAGCCCTGGAAGGTCTCGCGCACTTGCTAGATAATAGTTAATAGCTAGTAAGATAATATTTAAAAACTTCTAAATAATAAGAAGGCGAAGCGATTATAGGTTAAGATAAGCATAAGGCATAGTGGTTAAGTGAAATTGTAAAAGATGTAAAGGGAATGGAGCCCTAGACCCCGTACAAGGGAGAGTAATAAAATACAATACAAGGTTATTAATAATTCAAATTTCCAGAAAAGTATAAGGTATACATTATTTGAATGCTTTAATAAAGATAACTATTTGATTATTGATTATTTAATTATTAGCTGATTAAATTCTTTCATAATATTAAATTACATAAAGATTGTATTTCAATTGTTTTCAATTGAGTAACATGAATGTATTAATTGAATATGGCCTATGATTTGTGTAATAAAAGTTTATTCTTTATTTACAATACCTTAATTGTAATTATATAATTTTTTAAATGTTTGCGATATTGTAAAATGATTATCTGAATTCAATTTTCAAAATTATATGGACATATCTTTGAATTTTTTCTGGAATTAGTATGAAAAGTTTTTATTAATTCAAATTTTCAGAAATGCAATTTTAAATTTAAAAAAATATATAAATTCAAAATTATTTGAATATTTCAATGAAAATAATTTTAAACATTATTTTATTATTAATTATTTTTATTCTCATTATACATATTATTATTAATTGATTATATTAAAACTTACAATCCCTGGAATTATGTAAAAAGATTATTAATGAATAAAATATTCATTAATGAATGTTAACATTTAAAAAAATATATATATAAAGTGCAAATTATTTGAATCTTCCAATGAAAATAATAGTTTGATATTTCGATGTTGTAAACAGTTTAACTAATCATTAGTCGATTAATTTTGTTCAAAATTTTGAACTAAATAATGATTGAATTTGAATTGTTTTTCAATTGAGTTAATTTAATTGATTATTCACTTTGAGGTCATGTCATTGAATGTGGCCTATAATTTTTATAATAAGAGTTTAATTTTTCTTTAAAAAACATCTATTACAATGCTATTATCTTTTTGAATGTCTGTGATGTTGTTAAACAAGCATCTAAATTGAATTTTTAAAATTATTTGTACAGATATTTTAATCTTGTTTGAATTATTGACTTGGCTCTCCGTTGCTTGCAGGAGCAGAAGGAGAGCGAGGAGATATTTTTTCTGTAAAAATACCGCAGTGGCTTCTTTCTCTTCTTGCTGGGTGGCATAGAGTTTGACGTGGAGTTTGTTTCGTGCAGTGACCTCGTACCACTTAAAGGCCTTGTCGGTGAATGATTTGTGGACCATTCTGGACCACAACGTAGGCTCCATTGAAGCCTCAGTGAAATATGTTTCACATTGATCTAGAAATGCCTCTGGATCCTCGTGGTCCAGGCCTGAGAATGTAGGCACTGAAACATCCGGTGTAAGCATTGCTTGCACCAAGGTTCACCAATCGGCGAGGGGCGCGCTTGGTGGAGGTGCTGGCATTATCGGGTTGCTCCTGTGTGGGGAGTGTATGGCGTTGCCAACCCTTTCCGGATTGGCAGATGATAACAGTATCGGCCATGGACTGTTCGGCCTTTCCATTGTATCCTGGCGATTGCTGGGCCCTGGCATGGCCTTGTTCTGTTCTTTCTGCTCCCTGAACAGAACGCGTGAAGTGCTGCGTGAGATAGAGGGGACCGATTTACTCCTCTTCCTTTGAGTAGTGGGGACAGATGAACCCTTTTGATTGTTTGTGGCGCGCTCGGCCGGAGTTGTGGTAACGGTCTCGTTGCTGTCTGTTTTCATGATGGAAACGGGTTGCGCGGGCGCCACCGAGTTTTAGGGATCAGACTCTGAAACCGAGTAACTCCGAGTAGAAATTGTCCTGGGGCTCTATTCTGGAGTTTTTTTCGTATAGGAATCTTGCGATTTTCGAATGTCTTTCAATTAACCCTATTCTAGAACACTCACTGGCGGCTCGTATGCGGAAAGTTTCGTACGAAATGCAACGAGTGGGTATATGCCACTCGAAACTTATAATCGTATACGAATTAAGAGTTTGATCGAATGTTTTTATTAAAATAACTGTTTATTGCTTTTTATGTTGTGAAATTATTAATTAATATATACATATATTTCGCATTTTTCTGGAATTAGTTTTAAAAGTCATTACTAAATTGACTTAACTCTTATGCGTTATGCCTAACTTAACCTAACTTAACCTTTAATCGCTTCGCTTTATTATTATTTACTACTAAACCTTCCAGGCCTTCAATTTCTTCTTAACATTTCTCTTCAAGCTTTTGTAAGTTACGCAACACTAATTTTCTTTACATATTTATCTTGTATCAATTTTGGTCTCGACACTCTACACATTTTCATTTCTTCACTCATCCAATATTTACACTCATTCATTCCTTCTCCCATTCTGAAACGTACCATCCTGGACCACCTGCACTCTATTTTTAACGTTCCTATATATTCTGGGACCCCTTCCATCTTAACCAATTTATACCATTTATTGTATTTTAACTCCATAATCTTTTCCCACCTCTTCTCTTCCTGCTCCTTGATCATTTCTCATTCTACTTCCTGCCACTCCCTTCCCTCGTCACACATTCTCCATTCCCTTCTAACTTGCCATCTCTCCTCCTCCCATCTTGAATGTCCCGTGTTTCCTCTCCTCTCTCTATTTAATATTTCCTGCAGGCATACTTAAGAAACTTTGCTACCCTTACCACTCTTAAGTTTCTCTTCAAAATTCCAGACCCTTTTCCTCTGCCTTATCACCAATTTCTCTCTCCCTGTTTCTTCTATCAACATATATCCTGGGCAGTTCCAGCTCACTCCCATAACCCATCTCAGAAATCTCTCTGTCATGTTTTCTACTTTTTTGTACTCCTTCCACCCCCAAATCTCCACTCCATAACACATCACATACCATACCAGTGAATCAAACAGCCATACTCTCATCTTCCAGTCCTCTTTGAATCTTCTTTTTCCAATCCCCCACACTTGACCCATCACCTTAGTTGCACTTTCTATCTTTTTTTTTACATACAGATCATTTCCACCTCCTGCTTCGAACCAGAATCCTAAATACCAAAATTCCTCAACCATTTCCACGATTTCCCCATTTATCTTCCATCCATACTTTACTTCATTCTTTCTCTTCCTGAAACATACTATCTTTGTCTTCGTCACATTAATTCTCAGGTCTTTCTCTCTCACATACTCTTCTAATCCTTTTATAAGCAAGTTCATTCCACTTTCATTTTCTGCCAGGAGCACCACATCGTCCGCGTACGCTAACGAGTACATTCTCTTATTTCCTAGAACTATACCCCCTCTACCTTTTCTTTCTATTTTCTCTTCTGGGTCTGCTAACAATATACTAAACAACAACGGTCTTAGCGGGCACCCTTGCCTGAGACGCCTCCCTGCCCAGAACTCCTGTCCTTTCTGTTCCCCGATCCTCACCCTTGCCTTTGTCTCCGTAAAGACCTCTTTTATTCTCTCAATCAGCTCTTCGTCCACCTCCCTTTCTTTCATTGCCTTCCACAAAACTTTTCTATTCACCGAGTCAAAAGCTGCCTTAAAATCTACGAAGAGTGCTACCAGTTTTCGTTTTTTCTGTCCCAGATTCCTGTTGACTAGATAGTTCAGCACGAAAATGTTATCCACTGTCCCCATCCCCTTCCTGAATCTTGTTTGATTGTGTGGAATACTTCCTTTCTCTTCTACCTGTTCTTCTAATCTTTTCCTAAGCACCTCCGCGTACATTTTATACGTTACTGGCATGAGAGTGATTCCTCTATAATCTTCCACTTTTCTACCACCTCCTTTCTTTAATAAAGGAACTACCAATTCTGTTCTCCACTCCTTCGGCCATCTTTCCCATCTCCATACTCTATTACATACTTCCTAAATCTCTGCTCTAACCCTTCTTCCGCTAAATTTCAACGCTTCATTCTCCATCCCATCCTCCCCTGTCGCCTTGTTTCTTTTTAAGTTATCAATTGCTTGATTCACCTCCTCTCTAGTCGACTCATTTCCACCTTCTATGTCTCTCTCCTTGATCTTTCTACCTTCCCCCCTTACCTTGATATCCACCCCTCCTAGCAATTTCTTCAAATATGCCGTCCATTTATCCATACTTATCTCTTCATTGTTTCCTTTCCATCCACTATTTTATATATTAATCACCTCCCATTCTCTTCCTTCCTTTATTGCTCTCTCTACCTCCTCCATATACCTCGCCTTCTCCTCCTGTCGTTTTACATCCAGTAATTTCTCTTGTTCTCTTTTTTTTTATTATGCTCCTTTCTGTCTATCTCTCCTCTCCTCTAATTTCTTAACGATAACTTCATACGCTCTTTACTCTCTATATATTCCACATCCCACCATCCTCTCTTCTCCCGCCTTTCTTCCTCATTTGGCCTAATTTCTTCCACTATCTTCTCTACCCTTCCCCTCGTCTTACACAACATCTCATCCACACCTCTCCCGTCTTCAATCATCACATTCTCTTCTTCCATTCTTCCCGTATAATCTCTTAGCTTATCTGCTTCCCATTTGCCCATCTTTGCTTTCTTCCCTGTCGCCCTCTCCTTCTTGCTTCCTTCTTTTCTCCAATTCCCACATTTCAACGTTGCAATGACCGGGAAGTGTTCTGACCCTAGTTCGTTCCCTATTTCTATTCTTTCCAACAGCCTCCTTATCCTTTCCTCGACTAGAATGTAGTCTATTACTGTTTCCCCTTTTCCTGCAAACGTTATCTCACCTGCCTCATCCCCTTCCGAGTTCCCATTACAAATGAACCATCCTGTTTCTCCCAGAATTTCCAACAGAGTCCTACCCTCCTGGTCCACCTGTGTGTTTCGATTTTCTCCTGAAAGTCTCACTCTTTTCATCCCATATTTCCCCTCCCTGTTTCCCTGTCCAAGCATTCAGATCACCTCCTATCAACACCAATTCGTCATTCTTTTTCGCCACCCATTTCCTAATCACAAATCCAACCTTCTTCTTCTGCCCTTCACCTGTAAACGCAAACTATCCTCACCTTTCTTCTTCCCATCTTCACAATTCTCGCCATGACTCCATCCGTTTCCTCAAATCCCATTTCTATTCTCTTTTCTCCCACCAATTCCTTCCTCACTCCTGACACCATACCCCCTTTCTTTCTTCCCTTTACCTTCTCTTTCTTTGCCTCTTGCATCTGCCACATACATCCCTTGGGTAACTTCCTCTTCATTCTCTTCCAATCCTTCTCATCTACCCAGGTTTCACTCAACATCACTACATCCCATTTCTTCACCTCTTCCCAGAATCCTTCATCTTTATTCATTAGCCCTGATACGTTCCAAAACGCTAACTTCACTTCTTTCTTCCTTCCTTTCTCCCTTCTTTCGTCATCATGTACCCTCCCTACTTTTGTGGAAACCCGGTCGCTCCGCCTTCTCCTCCTTCTTTCCTTTCACCCTCTACTGTTTCCATTACCTCTTCCCTTATATCCTTAGTCTCCACTTCTGCCCCTCGTCGACATGGACCCTCCCTACACACTTCACTCAGTTTTTCTTTCTCATCATCCCATACCCACACATTCCCATTTATCCACATCCTGTCTTTCTCTATCCATACCGTATTCCCTTTCACTCCATGCTCTCTGTTTCATCATCCACTTTCTTCTTATTTCATTCCACGTCATATCCTCCTCGATCCTTTCTTCCCTCCCCTTTAAAGCTTTCTTCTTTTTCAAGATATGAACGTTTTCTTCCTCATTCCTTACTTTAACTATGTACATACGTGATTTACCTTCAATCTTCCTTTCCACTCCATTTACCTCTTCCACGTACACTTTTGCCCCAATTTCACCCATCAACTTTTCCACTTCTTCTCTTCCTGATACACTATCCACTTTCATTCCTCTAATCACTATATTTCTACTTCGTTTCGTCTTCTCTTCTGCTTCCATTTTCCTTTCCAACTCTCTCAATCTTGATTTCATTCTCACATTTTCTAGGGTAACGTTTTCATTCACTCCTTTTATTCTCTCTCCTTCTATTGCCCCTTCATCCCCTTTCTTTATATCCTCAAACTTACATTCTAGCTTTGTCACCCTTTCTTCCAAATTCCTCATATCAGATTTTCTCTCTTTCTCACTCATCCTTTGATTTTTCTCAATATCCTCCAACTGCTTCCAAACCTTATCCTTTTCTTGCCGCCAAACCAGATCCCATTCTTCCCACTTCTCTCAAACTTTCCTCATTTCCTCCCAAACCTCCTCCCCTCGCTTTTGCATGCCATTCAGACTTCGGTTCGTTTCCTCTCTAAACCCTTTAATGAGATTTTCCAGGCTCTCTAGATCGACTTTTCCTTTTGCTATATTCCTCTCCGGTGGAGACTTTTTTTAAAACTTTTTCCGCAACTTCTCATCTCCCTGCTCATATCCCTCTTCTTCCCTTGATCTTTTACTGTCTTTCGTCTTATCCCCCTCATCGCTTTTATCCGTAACCCCTCCCTCCATTTATCAAAAAGTTGTCTCGATCCTAAACTACTAGCTCTGGATCTATTAAGCAGTTCCCGACTTGACGGCCTACCTCGAGTCCTCGTGTCAGCTAGTCCCGCTTCCTTCTCTCCCCACCCGAAGTTCCCTGGCGTAGCATTCTGAACCTCGCCATCATCACTATCTCCGGCATCACCCTTACCCCTCCCTGGTTCGCCAGTCTCAGTGAGATCATCACCACCGGGGTTGTTGTCTACCTGTTGCCCTCTGTCGGACCCGACTGGACTACTCGCAACAAACATGCTGGCCTATCTTGCCGATCTGCTGTCCCCTATCTTCTCTCTCACTTTCCGTCCTCGACAAGTAACCTCCAAATTAGCACTTTCAACTTTCCTCCTAACCTTTTCAGCCTTAAAAAACAGCCCCCCCCCCCACACTTGCACACAACCCCTTCACTACACTGACCTCCCTTACCAACTTTCGCCTCAATCATACCTCCACACTCGTCGCTAAAACCAAAAAAGATAGCACAGATCAAACTCGCGTACTTTACCATTCGGTACCGGAAACAGAAGCCGACGTATTGACTGATTATTTTTGTTCAACAAATTTAATTACATAAAAATTGAACTTGAATTGTTTTAAATTAAGTCACATAAATTGATTATTTACATTAAGGGTATGTGATTTAATATTAGCTGCTATTTTTATGATAGAAATTTATTTTTCCTTCAAAATATCTCCATTACAATTATATAATTTTTCTAAATGTTTGTGATGTTGTGAAGTGAGTATCCGAATTCCATTTTCAAAATCATATGTGCATCTATTTCCATTTTTTCCTGGTATTAGTTTAAAAGGTTATTAATAATTGAAATTTTATGGTAAATATGAAATACAAGTTATTCTAATATTTCAATTAAAATATTTATCAAATGCTTTCTATGTTCTGAACTCATTAATCAAATATTAACTGATTCTGTTAAAAATTATATTTTCCGAAATTAGTTAAAAGATGATTAATAAATTAAATTTAATAAAAGAAAAGTCTAAATTGAAAAAAAAAATTTGAAAGTTTCAATGAAAATAATTTTTTCATGCTTTTTATGTTGTGAACTGATTAATTAAGTATTAGCTGATTAATTTTCTTCACAGTATCAAATTACATAAAGACTGAAATTTAATATTCTTTAATTAAGTAACATAAATTGATTATTTACTTTGAGATTATGTAATTGAATATTGGCTATAATTTGTATAATAAAAGTTTATTTATATTTAAAATAGCCCTATTCCAGTTACATAAATGTCCAATTGAGCCGCCGGATGCAAGAACCAGCCCGACGCTCGAAAACGCGTAAAAGTATTGTCCGATCGTCTCGAAAAATGAAAATTTTCAAAATCAATTTTTTTTAAATTTATAATTATAGAGAATAAGGAAATGAAACTTTTTCACATTTGAACTTCTTTCGCCAAACGCTTATTTTTAATAATAAAAACGAAATATTAAAAAAAAAGTTTCTCCCTGATTTAATTAAGTTTTAAAACTTAAATCGTTTGAACTCGGCCAAATATTATTGAAATGAGTTCATATTTGCAGGACATATTCAAAATACTCTAGCGATGCATAGAAAATCATTAAGAAGTTAGCAATCGCTTATTGTTTAATAATTTTTAATTGCAAAATTAGGTCAATCAATAATTGTGTTTTCTTGGTTTCGCCGGTAAAAAGTATCCAGGTAGCTTCGACTTTCAAACAACTTCCAGTGATAGATTTGTTCAGCAATATTGAATGAAGTTTTTTTTTTTGAAAATCTCATATCTATTCGTTAAAAATTCACTGAGATATTCACATTTGGAAGTTGTTTGTAAGTCGAAGTTACCTGGATACTTTTTACCGGCGAAGCCAAGAAAACACAATTCTCGATCGACCTCATTCTGCAATTAAAAATTATTAAACAATAAGCGTTTCTTAACTTTTTCATGATTTCCTACGCATCGCTAGAATATTTTGAATATGTCCTGCAAATATGAACTCATTTCAATAATACTTGGCCGAGTTAGAACGATTTAAGTTTTAAAACTTAATTAAATCAGGGACAAACTTTTTTTCAATATTTATTTTTATTATTGAAAATAAACGATTGGCGACTAAAATTCTAAAGGGAAAAAGTTTCATTTCCTTATTCTCTATAATTCTACATTTTCAAATAATTGATTTTTGATTTTGAAAATTTTCATGTTTTGAGACGATCGGACAATGCTTTTACACTTTTTCGAGCGTCGGACTGGTTCTTGCATCCAGCGGGTCAATTGTTTCTGATGTTGCGAAATGAGTACCTGAATTCAATTTTCAAAATTATATGTACATATGCTTTTATTTTTCCTGGAATTAGATATTGAATCACATAAAGATTGAATTTAAATTGTTTTAAATTCAGAAACATAAATTGATCATTTACTTTCAGGTTATGTAATTGAATACTGGATATAATATGCATAATAAAAGTTTATTTAAATTTGAAATAACATTAATCACATTATTTTGAAAATGATTCTGATGTTGTGAAACGAGTGTCTGCAATCAATTTCCAAAATTATATGTGAACATGTTTTTATTTTTTCTGAAATTAGTATGGAAGGTTACTAATATATTAAATTTTCAGAAATGATAGTGAACATTTTTTCAAAATGTAGAATAAAAATTGTTCCACTGTTTGAATGGAAATTATAGTTTAATGTTTTTTATGTTATAAACAGATTAATTAATTATTAGCTGATTATTTTTTTCAATAATTTTAAATTACATGATAATTGAATTTTAATTGCTTTTGATTAGGTAACATGAACTGATTATTTACTTCAAGGTTATGTAATTGAATGTTGACTATAATTTGTATAATAAAAGTTTATTAATGTTTAAAATACCTCTATTCCAATTATATTATTTTTCCAAATTTTTGCGATGTTGTGAAATGAGTATCTGAATTTTGATTGCGAAATTATGTGCAGGCATATTTTTATTTTCCCTGGAATACTTTAAAAGGTTATTAATAATTCAAATTTTCAGAAAAATATGAAGTAAAAATTATTTGAAAGATTCAATGAAAATAATTCTTCAATACTTTTGCATAATGAAATGATTAATTAATTATTGGCTTATTAATTTGGTTACAAAATTGAATAACATAAATATTTAATTTCAATTTTTCTCTACCAAACATCATAAATGAATTATTTACTTTAAGGTGATGTGATTGAATAATGGATATGTATAATTAGTATAATAAAAGATTTTTTTTTTCAACCTATCTCTATTACCACGATTTAATTTTGTATAATATTTATGATGTCAAATGAGTATCTGAATTCAGTTTTCTAAATTATATGTACAATGTTCATGTGTTTCATTTTTTCAAAAAATTACTATAAAAAGGTATTAATAATTAAAATGTTCAGAAATTAAATTTCAAATTAAAAAAAAATATAAAGTGAAAATTATTTGACTTTTTCCATGGAAATAATTCTTTAAGGCTTTTTATTTTGCAAACTGACTGATTAATTTTTTTCACCATATTCAATGTTGTAAATATTGAATTTCAATTTTTTTCGATTGAGTAACATAAATTGATTATCTACTTTAAGGTTATTTAATTGAATATTGGACATAATTGGTATAATAAAAGTTTATTTATATTCAAAATACCCCTGTTCCAGTTACATAATTTTTAAAATGTTTCTGATGATGTGATGCGATTATCTGAATTCAATTTTCAAAATTATATGTACACATGTTTTCATTTTCTCCGGAATTAGTTTGAAAGGTTATTGATGACTGAAATGTTCAGAAAAATATAAATCAAGATTATTTAAAGGTTTCGATGAAAACAATGATTTAATGCTTTTCATGTTCTGAACTCATTAATTATTTATTATCTGATTAATTTTTTGCACAATATTTAATTACATAAAGATTGAATTAAAGTTTTTCTATATTAAGGAACATGAATTATTTATTTCAAGGTTATGTAGTTGAATATTGGCTATAATTCGTAAAATGAAATTTTATTTATATTTAACATACCTCTGTTGCAACTATATAATTTTTTGTAATGTTTGTGCTATTTTGGAATGACTATCTCAATTCCATTCTCACAATTATATGTAAATATGTTTTAATTTCTTCTGAAATTAATTTAAAACGTTAATTATAATTATGAATTTCATAAAAATATAAAGTAAAATTTATTTAGATGTTTCAATGAAAATATTTGTTCATTAATTTTTACGTTGTAAACTGATTTTTTACAATATTGAACCACATAATCATTGAATTTTAATTTTTCTTTTGTCTGGTAACAGAAATTGATTACTGACATTAATATTATATCATTTAATATTGGCTATGATCTGTACAATCCAAGTTTATTTATGTTTCATACCTCTATTACAATTGAGTATTCTAGCATGACGTCATGGTTATGATAGGATAGGTGGAAATGTCAGGAAGATTAGCATAGTTGGTACATAATGAAAATAAAATAAGATATACCAAAGTTTCAGGTTGGAGTATCGGATTGATTTGATCAGAATCGGGAACTATAACTTAAAATTTGCGATAGTTGATTTTATTTCGGGAAACTGAAAGGTCTTCAACCGATAAACGGATAAAACATAATTGCGAAAATGCATTTTACACTTGAAAAATATTACTATTTATACATTTATAACTTATTTTTACGTTTAGAATATTTTGTACAAAAAGTCGTATATATTCCCACGTAAGGATATGTTAACTATGCTAACCTTCATGAAATTTGCACCTATCCAATCATGATTGTGACGTCTAGCTCAAATACTCAGTCATATAATTATTTTAAATGTTTGTGACCAATTCTCGATTACCAAATTCAACTTCTTGCACGCTTCAGGGAAGGAAATGGAAAACATGGAACGTTGTCTGAATTAAAGTTGGAAATATCATCTTTAAAATGAGATTAGGAACATGATAAAATCTCTACTGCTTCTCGAATTGTCATGGAAAATGTGAAAAAATAACCAAGACGAAAATCGGACTGTCCATTGGTGACTACATTCTTTGGTCTGTTGTTTTTTGCACGTTAACAAAAGATTTAAATTCGACATGCGACTGCCGCTCGACGAACTGATTTTCGTCTTGGACATGCTTCCACATTTTTTATTATAAGTCTAGAACAAGTGAATATTTCATTATGTTCTTAGTCTCATTTTAAAGAGGAGATTCCAAGCTCTAATTTATCGAAATTTGACCTGTTTGAATTTAATTCCCTGAGGCATGGAGGAGTGGGACTTAATATATCGCTGAGATGGCCACGAAAAAAGAGAGGCATGTATCTTAGTTCAATTTTCAAAATTATATGTGGATATATTTTAATTATTCAGCGAGGTTTTGTCGGACACTATTGTTTTTCTGAATTATTTAAACGTTCTAATATGATAATGTTTTAATGATTTAGCGATGTTTCTTGATTCACAGATTTAGAAAAAATGGCCGTGAAATGAGGATTTGAATTCAATTATCAAAATGACATGTACATATGTTTTAATTATTTAGCAGTGTATTTTGACACGCTTTTATTTTTCTATAAAAATTTACTTAAACATTCCAGTGCAAATACATGTTCAATGATTTGTATATTGAGAACTGAGAATCGGATCAGAATATGATTTTTTTTAATTATAGGTATTAATTTGTTAATGATTTAGCGATGTATATTGATGCTTACATTTAAGAAAATGGCCGTGAAAGTACCCGCAAATGTCATTGTTGAAAAATTATGTTTTTTTCAAAATATTAAATTACATAACGTGTACTTGAAATCTCCAGATGATAGCTCGTCATTTACTATTATCAATAGTAATAGCAAATTCTACGTCACATAGATTCACTAAATACATTCATTGAGAATATAATTTCAGCAAGAATTTGGTTGGTCAAGAAATTTGAACGAATAGTTATTCGAAAATTGAGTAAATGAGAAAAATGAATACAAAAGTTAGCGCGCGCACGTAATAATCTAGTATAATCTTTAAAATCCGTAAAATCTTTGAAATTTTTCGGTCAAAAGCTAGTCAAAAAGACTGTACTAGAAGAAAAGAAGAAAGTCAATGAATGGATCAAGAGATTGACAGCAAAAAAAAACTATTAGAATCAAACAAAAACAAGTTGATTGAGAGGTTATATCTAGTAATGTTAATAGAATTTTCCAGATTTTTTTTAGCCATGTTGACAAAATTTTATTAACATGGACTACAGAGGATCGATTAGTACATATTTGTAGGTACTTTTTCAATAAAAAATGTTGAAAACTGGGAGAAATATGGCCGCTACCTATAAACACATTTTTTTACATTCTCATCAGAGAAGGTATTACATTTGTGTAAAATTTGCCCCCCCCCCCCCTACCACCGTTCTTGTCAGATGTCCACGTTTTCAGACCTTCAGAACCCGAAAAACAGGTTTTCGTGAATATTTGTGTGTGTGTGAAGATTTTTAGCATGCTAGCGCGATAACTTTCAAAAGAATTGACAGGTTAGAGTGAACTTTGGTATACTCTTTGACTGTCCTTCACTGAAGGTCAAGTTTGATAGCCAGCCATTCTAAATAAAAATTAAAAAAGGTAGAGCGCGCACCTGTTGGATCTCGTGCTTAGGGTTCGATAATATATTTAGTCCAGGGAATGAAGGATTTTTTCACCACAAAATTTTAGAATGAAAACGAGGTATGCCATCATGTAGTGTTGATGCCTGGGATGAAGGCTTGTATGTTTGCAGGCAAAAATATGTTTTCATAAGGAATTGCGCAATGTTCAAAGTTGGCGAAATCATGTTTTTGGGAGATTACAATCAAGGTAATGCTTTGCGAAAAAAAAGGTTAATTATAAATTGAAGGTCTTGAAAAGATCTTTAATTTGGTAGGTCGCAAATTGAAACTGTTTGATTTGTTCCCTCACAAAGTAATAAAAACCGGCAAAAATGGCTGTTTTGCAAAATCTAGTTATTTTTGCAAAAAGTGTATGCACATCTATTAAAGTCCCTGAAAATGTGTGTTTTGCTAAGCTGAGAGTATATGTAAATTTTGAGCTCAAAATAATAAATTGTTTTTGAGAAAAGCTATTTGTTTATAAAAAAGGTACCGTTGTTTCGGTGGGGCTAACTTTTTTTAAGGCGGTCGCAAAGCCATAAAAGTGGACAAATTTCAATCCTGAAGAGTTATAGTGTCATGTACGCTTAGCAGCTAATTGATTTTAGAGTATTAAGTACGTTAAAAATGACTGCAGAAGAATAGTACGTTTTTGTCTCGTAAACAAATGGAATAACTTCTGTAATTTTCATCCTAAACAATCGCGGTTACATCCACTCAAACCTTACAATATGTGCATGATTTTAAAATGAAAATATTACCTATACGTTAATTGGGGGGGAGCTAATTTTTTTTGTTATAACAATTATTGCAGTCATAATTTTCAAGATTCACAGCTAAAATTGGTAAATAGTAATAACTGGATACTGATACTAACTGTAATATAATTGTCAGAAAAATCAGTTGCGAAAATACTGTTTAGAATAGCGGTTTATTTAGACCAAGGTCGGTCGTAGTGTATGGTGGCGGAGTGGGGAAAGCTGCCTTAGCCTGGTAGACGATGTTTTTTTTTTTTAATTTCAGCTAACTTTTTGCGCTGATTACAAATTTTGCATTGAAAGCTCAGAAAAAAACACGTCTTATGCTTAAAGGTAATTGTAACTTTTTATATTTTCACAAATTGTACAATTGCTGGCATATTTCTCCGATGTAATGTAATTAGCATCTCATTATTTTTGAGTTTATTCAATAATGTTACAAAAAATGTGTACTGAATGCAACATTTGTTTTTCAATAAACTCAGGGAATGTCGTTTTCATGAAATTTGCTGAAGTACATTTTCGATTTGTAAACTTTTCGGTATCGCCAGATTTGCCCCGCATCAAGTTGAAGATTTCTATTGAAATACAAGATATAGTAGCACAGGTGGAATGTCGAATGGTCACAGGTATTTACTTCTTTTGTAATTACATTATCTATGTATTGTTTCTCGGAAGGTGCACATAGCAGCTGCTGGATGATTCACGCAGGTCACTTTGTCAGTTTCGGCTAAGGACCAACACTGCGTACATCGTGTAATTTCTTAAGCAAAAAGTTAAAGTAGGCGAATTGTTGCAATATTTCAAGTTTGTGATAAAATTCTGCAGTTAATGTGCGATTTTTTGTGATAAGTGTAGTGTGTGAAGTCGTACCCAACTGCTTTTCTCTTGATCCTTAATTTCTCAATTTTTCCACAGAAGGTTATGACCCAAGTTTATTG
Source organism: Andricus curvator (assembly GCA_932195095.1). Classification (NCBI taxonomy): domain Eukaryota; kingdom Metazoa; phylum Arthropoda; class Insecta; order Hymenoptera; family Cynipidae; genus Andricus; species Andricus curvator. The sequence continues at coordinate 44,030 of CAKNYM010040139.1, forward strand.
AAAAACAAATGTTGCATTCAGTATACATTTTTTGTAACATTATTGAATAAACTTAAAAATAACGAAATGCTGCTCACATTACATCGAAGAATTATATCAGCAATTGTACAATTTGTGAAAATATTAAAAAGTACATTCTTTCATGAGATTTTTCCAATTGTTACATTTTGAACGCACGAATTCAATTTCAACGCCAGCGTCTACCAGGCTAAAGTAGCTTTCCCCACTCCGCCACCATACACTGCGACCGACCTTGGTCTTAAATAAACCGCTATTCTGAACAGTATTTTCGCAACTGATTTTTCTGACAATTATATTACAATTAGTATCAGTATCCAGTTATTACTATTTACCAATTTTATATGTGTATCTTGAAAATTACGACTGCAATAATTGTTATAACCCCCCCCCCCCTCAATTAACGTATAGGAAATATTTTCATTTTAAAATCATGCACACATTGTAAGGTTCGAGTGAATGTAACCGCGATTGTTTAGGATGAAATTTACAGAAGTTATTCCATTTGTTTACGAGACAAAAACGTACTATTCTTTTGCAGTCATTTTTAACGTACTTAATACTATAAAATCAATTAGCTGTTAAGCGTACTATAACTCTCCAGGATTGAAATTTGTCCAATTTTATGGCTTTGCGACCGCCTTAAAAAAAGTTAGCCCCACCGAAACAACGGTACCTTTTTTATAAACAAATAGTTTTTCTCAAAAACTATTTATTATTTTGAGCTCAAATTTTACATATACTCTCAGCTCAGCAAAACACACATTTTCAGGGACTTTAATAGATGTGCATACACTTTTTGCAAAAATAACTAGATTTTGAAAAACGGCCATTTCTGCCGGTTTTTATTACTTTGTGGGGAAACGAATTAAACAATTTCAATGTGCGACCTACCAAATTAAAGATCCTTTCAAGACCTTCAATTTATAATTAAACTTTTTTTTCGCAAATCAATACCTTGATCGCAATCTCCCAAAAACCTGATTTCGCCAACTTCGAACATTGCGCAATTCCTTATGAAAACATATTTTTGCCTGCAAACATACAAGCCTTCATCCCAGGCATCAACACTACATGATGGCATACCTCGTTTTCATTCTAAAATTTTGTGGTGAAAAGGCACCTGTTTGATCTTCGTTCCCTGGACTAATTAATAGTAAAGGGCAACTATGGCTCCCCAGCCGTCATACCCCCACTCCTCGGCCGTCTGTCTAGACCGGCGCCTACCCCCACTCCTCGACTGTCTGGGTCTTATCTCTTATCTATATGCATGTGTTTAAAGACTATTAATAGGAGATAGGAAGGGGTGGAAGCGAGAATTTCTAGGAAATGTATGTTGATGTAAGGATTGATGCATTTTTAAAGGTCTGTATGACCCAATATTCTAAAGCTGGATTTATGGCTTCGCAGTTCTAAGCTTATGTTGAAATGAATAATGAAGTGATATGATTTTAC
>CAKNYM010040140.1:4350-43149 GCA_932195095.1 Andricus curvator
GAAGAGTTGGGCTATTTTTTAAAGAATAGGCTCAATTTGTTTCCAGAATAAAAAAAATTTGCAATCAGTCTTTTTCACGATACTTCGGACATTTACAATAATTATTCATTATTTAAACAATTTTCATAAACATATTCAGAGTTTGGCTGTTCTTCAAGGAATAGGCACAATTTGTTTACGGAGTCAATTAGGAATATCTTTCCGATGACTACTTTCTATGTTGCTTTGTAAATTTATAAGAATTAATTATTATTTCAACAATTTCGATTAAAAAATTCAGAGTCTGGCTGTTTTTCAAGGAACAGGCACAATTTGTTTACGAAGTTAACTAAGAATATCTTTCCGATGACTCTTTTAATTGTTGCTTTATAAATTTCGAAGATTTATTAATTATTTAAACAATTTTATAAACCAATTAGGAATTTTGCTATTTTGCAATGAATAGGCTCAATTTTTTTACAAAATTAACTAAGGATATCTTTCCGATGACTTTTGTCTATAATGCTCTGCAAATTTCCAAGATTCATTAATTGTTGAAACAATTTTCATGAACAAATTAGGAGTCTGGCTACTTTTTAAAGAATAGGCTCAATTAGTTTTAGATATCAACAAAGAAGGTATTTTCAATATCTCTTTACGGATTCAACTAAGAATATCTTTCCGATTACTCTTTTCTATGTTGCTTGGTAAATTTACCAGAATTATTAATTATTTAAACAATTTCGATTGAAAAATTAATAGTTTGGCCATTTTTTAACGAATGGGCTCAACTTGCTTACGGAATTATTAATTATTTAAACAATTTTTATAAACATATTCAGAGTTTGGCTATTTTCCTAGGAATAGGCACAATTTGTTTACGGAGTTAACTGAAGATATCTTTCCGATTACTATTTTCCATGTTGCTTTGTACATTTACAAGAATTATTAATTATTTAAATAATTTTGATTGAAAAATTAAGAATTTTGCCATTTTTTAAAGAACAGGCTCAATTTGTTTACGGAATCACCAAGGATGTATTTCCAATCTCTCTTTTCTACGAGACTTTGCAAATTTGCAATAATTATTCATTTATTAAACAATTTTTATAAACGTATGCAGAGTTTGGACATTTTTCAAGTAATAGGCACAATTTGCTTACGGAATTTCTTTCCGGTGACTCTTCTCTATGTTGCTTTGTAAATTTACAAAAATTATTAATTATTTTAATAATTTGCATTTAAAAAATTCAGAATTTTGCTATTTTTAAATTAATAGACTCGATTTTTTACAAAATTAACTAAGAATGTCTTTCCAATGACTTTTTTATATAATTCTCTGCAAATTTACGAGATTTTTGTATCATTTAAACAATTTTCATAAACAAATGAAGAGTTGGGCTATTTTTTAAAGAATAGGCTCAATTTGTTTCCAGATTCAATAAAGAATGCATTGGCAATCACTTTTTTTTACGATACTTCGCACATTTACAATAATTATGCATTATTTAAACAATTTTCGCAAACATATTTAGAGTTTGGCTGTTCTTCAAGGAATAGGCACAATTTGTTTACGGAGTCAATTAGGAATACCTTTCCGATGAATATTTTCTATGTGCTTTGTAAATTTATAAGAAATTATAATTACTTAAACAATTTCGATTAAAAAATTCAGAGTCTGGCTGTTTTCCAAGGAATAGGCACAATTTGTTTACGGAGTTAACAAAGAATATCTTTCCGATGACTCTTTTATATGTTGCTTTGTAAATTTCCAAGATTTATTAATTATTTAAACAATTTTATAAACCAATTAGGAATTCGGCTATTTTTCAATGAATAGGCTCAATTTTTTACAAAATTAACCAAAGACATTTTTCCGATGACTTTTGTCTATAATGCTCTACAAATTTTCAAGATTTTTAATAGTTTAAACAATTTTCATGAACAAATTAGGAGTTTGGCTACTTTTTAAAGAATAGGCTCAATTTGTTTTAGATATCAACAAAGAAGGTATTTTCAGCATCTATTTTCTACGATACTTTGCACATTTACAATAATTATTAATTATTTCAACAATTTCCATAAAGATATCCAGAGCTTGGCTATTTTTCAAGGAAGATGCACAATTTTTTTTACGGAATGAACTAAGAATATCTTTCCAAATACTCTTTTCTATGTTGCTTTACAAATTCAAATTTTTGCTATTTTCAACGAACAAGGTAGATTTTTTTATAGAATTAACTAAGAATATTACATTCACATTCTAATGAGAAGGTATTGGTTTTATGTAAAATTTGACATAGTCGGTTTTCATCAAATCTCCACGTTTTGAGACCCCCTGAGCTAGAAAAAACGATTTTTACCAAGGTGTCTGTCTGTCTGTAGTCTGTCTGTCTGTAGCCACGATAACTTTCGAAAAAATGATCAGATTTGATTGAGCTTTGGCACACTTTTTTATGGCCGAAAAAGAGATAACGAGTTCGTTAACCAGCTATTTTGGATAAAAATTCAAAAAGTGAGCACATTTTGAAAATTTGTGAGACCACTTTTTTTGAAGATTTGAAAATTCTATGTACGGTTATTAGTAGTATGCAAAATGACGAACAAAATATTCTTATGAACGAAAATGAACATTTTAAGCCGAAAAACGCACGATATGAAAAAAAATCAAGAGGAGAAAAACGTTGATTCCTGAACACCCTATAATATTTTCATAACAACTTTTTGAATTTTTTGAAAAATAAAAAATTCAAATTTTGATCGCACAAAAAATTAATGAAAAATCAAAAATTCCATTTTGCTGTCAAACTATGCAAGATACGAGAAAAGATCATCTCACAAAAATTGTGCACCTAAAAAAGATCTACAAATTTCTTATTATTCACTTTTTGATATAACGCGTAGTTTTTGTTTTATTCGTAAAAAACAGCATTAAAAATAGAAAAATCAAATTTTCAGACGAATATTACCAGCTACGAAAAAATGACCAAAACAACATTTGTTCATCCAAGGAAGAGGTACAAATTTGTTGCTACTCATGTTTCGATAGGATGCGTGGTTTTTGTTTTATTCGTGAAAATAACATCGATAGTAAAAAAATCATATTTTTGAAAAAACAATGCAAGGTACGAAAACATATAAATGAACACAAATTGTGCATTCAGAAAAGACTTACAAACCCGTAATCAATTTTTGTGGTAAGAATATATTCAAAATGAAAAAAATTAACTTTTTTGATAAACGGCACAAGCTAAAATAAAATGTTAACTAATAAAATTTGTCGCCTAAATTATATCATTACTTTTCATTTGAAATCAAATACAAATTTAGTAATTTGTATATGGAGAACATATAACACGAAGCACAAAGTGCGCGCTCAGTGTATTTACCAAATCGCACGCCGTAAGTGCGCTCAAACTTTTTTGTTTCTATCATACGGTGCACAGAACCGAGCGTGGAACGCAAGGTTCAAATGATTTTCAAATCAAATATCGAGCGCGAAGCGCGAGTGTCTGGATGAGAATGTGTTCCTTAAGGTCGATAGAACCTTGAGTAAATAAAATTCCTTTTCAGTCTAAAATAAAAACAAATTTAACAATCACTTAATATGTAGATGTTTTGATAATTTTATAATATTTGCAAAAAAACTTTTTCTTTTCATCGAAGTCGAACACGAAGTTCAAAAATCTAGAGGAGCCGAGCGTAAAGCGCGATGTAAATACGCCCGAGCGCGTAGCGCGAGGTGAATACATAACCGAGCACGAAGCGCGAGATCCAACAGTCGCGTGCCCTAGGCTAGTCTTTTTCATGACTCTTTTATATGTTGCTTATGTACATTTACAAGAATGATTAATTATTTAAACAATTTCCATAAACAAAAATTCAGATTTTGTCTATTTTTGACGAATTGGCTCAATTTGTTTGCAGAACAGAAAATAATGTATTTATAATGAGTCTTTCCTACGTTACTTTGCTAATATACAATAATTATTAATTATTTCGACAATTCTCATAACGATATTCAGAGTTTGGATATTTTTCAACGAATAGGCATAATTTGTTTACGGAATCAATAAAGAATGTTTTCCAAATAACTCTTTCCTATGATGCTTTGGAAATTTACAATAATTATTAATTATTTGAACAGTTTTCATAAACATATTCAGAGTTTGGGTATTTTTCAAGGAATAGGCACAATTTGTTTACAGAGGCGCCTAAGAATATCTTTCTGATTGCTCTTTTCTATGTTGCTTTGTAAATTCACAAGAATGTTTAATTATTTAAACAATTTCGATAACAAAATTAAGAGTTTGGCTATTTTTCAACGAATAGGCTCCATTTTTCACAGAATTAAGTAAGAATATATTTCCGGTGACTTTTTGCTATCATGCTCTGCAAATTTCCAGGGATGAATTATTATTTAAACAATTTTGATAAACAAATTAAGAGTTTGGCTATTTTATAAAGAATAGGCTCAATTTGATTACGGAATCAATCAAGAATGTTTTTCAAATAACTCTTTCCTATGATACTTTGAAAATTTACAATAATTATTAATGATTTAAACAATTTTCATAAACATATTCAGAGTTTGGGTTTTTATCAAGGAATAAACACAATTTGTTTACAGAGTCAACTAAGATTGTCTTTCCGACGACTCTTTACTATGTTTTGTAAATTTACAAGAACAAATATGCTACATTTTTTTACAGAATTAGCTAAGAATATCTTTCCAGTGACTTTTTTGTATGATGCTTTGCAAATTTTCAAAAATTATTAATTATTTAAAAAATTATCATAAACAAATTAAGAGCTTGGTCATTTGTCAACGAATATGATCAATTAGTTCAGGGAATCAAGAAAGAATGTATTTCCAATAAATCTTTTCTACAATACTTTGCAAATATACAATAATTATTAAATATTTTAACAATTTTCCTAAACATATTCAGAGTTTGTATATTTTTCAAGGAATAGGCACAATTTGATTACGGAGTCAACTAGGAATGTATTTTCGATGACTGTTATCTATGTTGCTTTGTAAATTTACAAGAATTTTCCATTATTTAAACAATTTCGTTTAAAAAATTGAGAGTTTGGCTACTTTTCAACGGATAGGCTCCATTTTTTATAGAATTAAGTAAGAATATCTTTCTAGTGACTTTTTTCTATAATGCTCTGCAAATTTCAAAGAATGAATCATTATTTAGACAATTTTGATGAAAAAATCAAGAGTTTGGCTATTTTTTAAAGATACAAGAAATTTACAATAATTATTATTAATTATTCAAACAATTTTTATAAACATATTCAGAGGTTGGCTATTTTTCAAGAAGTAGGCTCAATTTTACCAGAATTAAATAAGAATATATTTCCGATGACTTTTTTCTATATTGCTCTGAAAATTTATAAGATTTATTAATTATTTAAACAATTTTCCTTGAACAATTGAGAGTTTGGCTCTTTCTGAAAAATAGGCCCAATTTGTTTCCAGAATCAACAAAGAATGTATTTCCAATAACTATTTTCTGTATTATGTATTCTGAATCGTGAGAGGGTATCTATGCGAAGTCGTGTAAAAATCAAAATTATTGAAGTAAAAGTTAATTTCATGGTATTTTATTGAACTTTATTTCCAAATAAAATAATTACATGTAAATAAATTGTTCGCGTGCGGAGCGCGCGTATGAGGCTCTAGTTTTGTTGAAAATTGGTCTTTCTAGTAGAAACTTAATCTTCTTGTTTGAAAACTCATCATTTTGGTTGAAAATTGAACTGTTTCATTTTTGGTTCAAAATTTATTTTTATTAGTTGAAAATTCTATTGGTAAAATTGGTAAAAAAATAGAGAATGTTAGCAAAACAAGTACTTTGAATTTTTGGATAAAGTTCCGAATAGGTGAACCCTCCGATTTCGTTGAAACCACGTATAATTGCGTATTTTGATGCGCTGATTACGAAAATCACAGTGAAAATTGGCGACAAGGACGTTTTCATGGTAAAAACCATAAAAAACACCATACAAATTATGATTTTTTTTGTTTATCTCAGTAAATACGAAGAATTTTGGAAAATGTTTCAAACAAAAGTTGTAGCTAGTATAAAAATACATCTTTTGTGTGTTATACACTTTTCGCCTAAAACCATTATTTTTCGAGAAAAAGAGGATTGGGTTGGAAAAACAATAAAAACAAGAAAACAGTCACTCTCGTCCCTTTTTCATAACTAGTCAGTGAATGCGTAGACCCCCACCCACTTAAGCCTGGAAAAGGAGACGAGCATAACTGAACGCATGTAGCCCCCCCCCCCCCTTAATCCTAGAAAAGGAGGTGAGCGTAACCAAACGCATTTTCGTAACTAGTCAGTATATGCGTAGCCCCCCCCCCTCCCCAACTTAAACCTGGAAAAGGGGACGAGCGTGACTGAACACATTTCCATAACCAGCCAGTAAATGCCCCCCCCCCACTTAAACCTGGAAAAGGGGCGAGCGTGACTGAACACATTTCCGTAACCAGTCAGCAAATGCGTAGCCCCCTCCCCACAACTTAAACCTGGAAAGGGGGACGAGCGTGACTGAACACATTTCCGTAACCAGTCCGTAAATGTGTAGCCCCCTCCCCCTTAAATCTGGAAAGGGGAACGAGCGTGATTGAACACATTTCCGTAACCAGTCATTGAATGCGTATCCCCCCCCCCACTTAAACCTGGAAAGGGGGACGAACGTGACTGAACACATTTCCGTAACAAGTCAGTAAATGAGTAGCCCCCCCCCCCCCCCTTAAACCTGGAAAAGGGGACGAGCGTGACTGAACACATTTCCGTAACCAGTCAGTAAATGCGTACCCCCCCCCCCTCACTTAAACCTGGAAAAGGGGACAAGCGTGACCGAACGCATATCTGTAACTGTTTTCTTGTTTTTCCAACGCAATCCTCTTTTTCTCAAAAATAATTGTTTTAGGCAAAAAGTGTATAATACAAAAAAGATGTATTTTTATAGTAGCTAGAACTTTTGTTTGAAACATTTTTCAAAATTCTTCGTATTTACTGAGATAAAGAAAAAAATCATAATTTTTAAGGGGGTTTTTATGGTTTTTGCCATGAAGACGTCCTTTTCGTCAATTTTCACTATGATTTTCGTAATCAGCGCATCAAAATACGTAAGTATAGGGGAAAGTCGGGTGGTTTGAGCCGTCGGGTGGTGTGAGCCACCGCCATTTTTCAGTCTGTTGACAGTCACCTCTTGTGGCCAAACGTGTTAAATTGTTATAAGACCACTATCTCACTTTTCATAAGCTTTCGGGGAGTAAATACTCAATCGCTATGTATTAGTTAGGCAACGTGGTGGAAAAATTAAAGGAAAGTTTTGACTATACATCTTTAAAGAATCGTTCCGTGGATATTCTTCAACAGTTTTTCAAGGTTAGTATCGTTAATGGTTTATAAATTCGATGAATTTTCATGAGTACAAAGGTTTTGTAATAATGCACGACTCGCAAATTTTTTTGCTCATATACTAAAAGTAGCGTCATTCGGGTGGTTTGAGCCGCCATTTTTTTCGTAGCTGGTAATATTCTTCTGAAAATTTGATTTTTCTATTCTCAATGCTGTTTTTTACGAATAAAACAAAAACTACGCGTCATATCAAAAAGTGAATGATAAGAAATTTGTAGATCTTTTTTGGGTGAACAATTTTGGTGGAATGATCTTTTCTCGTATCTTGCATAGTTTCACAGCAAAATGGAATTTTTGATGTTTGATTATTTTTTTGTGCGATCAAAATTTGAATTTTTTATTTTTCAAAAAATTCAAAAAGTTGTTATGAAAATATTATAGGGTGTTCAAAAAGCAACGTTTTTCTCCTCTTGACTTTTTTTCATATCGTGCGTTTTTCGGCGCAAAATGTACATTTTCGTTTGTTTTTTGGAATTTTGAAAATGCTATAACTCCAGTATTTTTTTTTTTATCACGAAAAGTCATTAGAATATTTTGTTCGTCATTTTGCGTACTACTAATAACCATACATAGAATTATTAAATCTTCAAAAAAAGTGGTCTCAAAAATTTTCAAAATGTGCTCACTTTTTGAATTTTCATCCAAAATAGCTGGTTAGCGAACTCGTTCTTTCTTTTTAGGCCATAAAAAAGTGTGCCAAAGCTCAATCAAATCTGATCATTTTTTCGAAAGTTATCGTGGCTACAGACAGACAGACAGACTACAGACAGACACCTTGGTAAAAATCGTTTTTTCTAGCTCAGGGGGTCTCAAAACGTGGAGATTTGATGAAAACCGACTATGTCAAATTTTACATAAAACCAATACCTTCTCATTAGAATGAGAATGTAAAAAAATCAAATTTTTGAAAAAACAATGCAAGGTACGAAAACAGATAAATTAACAAAAATTGTGCATTCAAAAAAGATTTACAAACTTGTAATCAATTTTTGTTGTAAGAATATATTCAAAATGAAAAAATTAACTTTTTTGAAAAAAGACACAAGCTAAAATAAAATTTTAACTAATAAAATTTGTCGCCTAAATTATATTATTATTTTTCATTTGAAATCAAATACAAATTTAGTAATTTGTATATGAAGAACATATAACACGAAGCACAAAGTGCGCGCTCAGTGTATTTACCAAATCGCACGCCGTAAGTACATTCAAACTTTTTTGTTTCTATCATACGGTGCACAGAACCGAGCGTGGAACGCAAGGTTCACATGATTTTCAAATCAAATATCGAGCGCGAGGCGCGAGTGTGTGGATGAGAATGTGTTCCTTAAGGTCGATAAAACCTTGAGTAAACAAAGTTCCTTTTCAGTCTAAAATAAAAACAAATTTAACAATCACTTAATATGTAGAGGTTTTGATAATTTTATAATATTTGCAAACAAACTTTTTCTTTTCATCGAATGAATACATAATCGAGCGCGAAGAGCGAGATAAATATATGATCGAGCGCGAAGCCCGAGATCGAACAGTTGCGCGCCCTAGGCGCGCTCAAACTTGCGAGCGAAGCGCGCGATGAGAATGTGCACGCCAAGCGGGCAGATTTTTTTCTTTTAAAATGACTCTATCCTCTAAAAATTGTTTCTTTTCGTGTCAAAATGTCCCCTGAATATTGGCAGAATTAAAATAGTTAATAGTTAATAATAGCACGTGTATCACACGCTATTTTTTGCAACGCCAGTCCGAAAAAGTTGTTAGCAGGAGGTAACGAAAAATACTAATTTTATATTGCATAGAGTGATGTAAAGACATTTTTTGAAAAAAAAACAATTAAAAGAAATGTTTGAAAAAAATGTTGTGCAAAAAAATTGGTGTAAAAAAATTTTGTGAACAAAAATTTTTGAAGAAAAATGTTGAAAAAAAAATGTTAAAAACAAAAATTTGTTGGAACAAAAATTTAAACAAATGTTGGCGTTTATGCTCTTTTTCCCGGGGGGGGGGGGCTATGAAACCCTAAAAACAAAACTTCAATCATTAACAGATTTGTTCAAGTTAAATCTAAATTTATTTCAAGAAGATACCAACACCAGTGTTTAAAGTTACCTATGCCAGTGCCTAAAGTACCTCGTGTCGAAAGTGCGCATGCGCAGCTTTTTCACCAGTGCCTAAGGTAAGCCATCTTCAAACTGCGCATGCGCGAAAATCTTTCGCACACAGTCTGCTCAAATAGGGTCTTTTAGGCACAATTTAGAAGCATGACAACGTCAACTTTTGAGGTGGGTGTTGCAAAAACATATATTAAGGTATCTCTTAGTCCCATTATTTGCAAAAAAATGTTTATGTTATTAGATAGGCAGGGGGAGTTCTAACGCAAGATTCCTACTTACCGACCTTACAGACATGGTTCTGTTCCATGATAAAAAAACGCGGTTTATGTTAAATTTAGAAGGTTCGAGATTGATATGGATGGTATTTAAATTGATAAATTTATGATGACGTAATATCCGGTTTTACATTCCAGAGGATGTGATAATTGCAATGGAATGTTGTTTTTCAAATTTAAGAATAATTTTTCTAAGAAGCGAGTTTGATTTTTCAATAACAAATTCCTTAGCGGTTCATCCATTGATATTCGCCGACAAACAAATTGTTAACTTTATATATTTCTCATAGAATTGGGCAACAAACATTAATAAATACATTCCAGAGGTATAATGTGTCACTCATCTGACGGCATCTCTTTGATATTTTTAATAACAAATCCTTTGGCGGTATTGCCTTTAATGTTAACAACAAACGAATGGTTTAAACATTTTATAACTACACCATAAGTATGGGAGCTTGTCTTTGATTTTTTAAATAACAAGTAAATGGTATATTAGATAAAACTTAGCTTTGATTATCTGAGTAAGCTCACTTTTTATCTGCTTAGGCATCCATGGTATTTTATAACACGAAGCGTAACACAGGCATGTTGTTTTGTCACTTGTTTTTAAATTTCGAGCGACATTTTTCCAAGAATGGCGTCCGGCACGGCGATAGAGCGCTTTTTTCTTTGATATTATAAATTTACGTTGTATCATTTTTATAAACAGTGCTTAGAATTCGTTGTGGTGACGTACTGTTTCTCTGAGATTGTTGACCAAGAGATTGATTTTTTCAGTTGACTACCTTACAAACACTGATAAAATTCTGCAGCTGCAGTGGTTCGTGTCCGTGCTAAGTTTATAGAAGGAAACCGATGATCGCGCGCTGGAGCGCGCGTGTTTTCGTTATTTGAAATATTTTGTAATTATCTTGGAAATTTATGTTGCAGTTCGAACCATTTCGAATTAAACCGAAACAATTCGAATCAACTTTTCAATCCCCTTCAATCCGTCTTTCAACCACAAATTAAAACCCAATCTCAATACATGTCTCAACCCCAAATTCACTTATCCATCCTTCTCCATTGATGTATCGCACCAACTTCAACCCAAACCCATACCGAATCCATTTTTCAATCCGTGCCTCCAATCCTTTTGAATACGTGGGGCTTCTTGAATTCAACCAGAATGAACCCGACTAAATCTGACACCAGTCCGAATGGATAAATTTGAATCCAAAACCAATCCGAATGAATAACACACCAATCGGAAACAAATTTTCACTTCTTCTCTGTCCGATGCCCAATCCGAATGAATCCAAGACACATCCCATATCTCAAGCCAGTTTTAATCTTTTCAATGCTCTCAAGTCCGTGCGCTCAATTCGAATGAATCGGGAACCAATCCGAACCAAAAATTCAATTCTTTAATCCCTGCGTCAACATAAACTTTAATCCTACACGGAAAAAAAGTCCATTAAATTTTATAGAACTAGTCCTATAGTAGAGGATACGACGGGTAGTTTAGTAAAAGTTAAAATCTTCTTGGTTTTACATTGCATTGAACTATTCTACAAAATGTAATACAAAGTTCTATAAAACGTAAAGGATGAGCGATGAGGTGACGTATTCTCTATTAGAAGGCAGGATGCGAAAAACGCAGAATAGTTCTAGAAAATCTAAAAGTCCAGCTGATATACAGTCTATATCGGAGAAGTCTCGAAGCTATAGAGAACAGTTCTATAAAATTATGGCCGATTTTTTGCCTAAAAAAATTAATATTGTTTATTATCATTATTATTATCATTATACTTTAATATTTGTTCACATATTTGAGTACATAATTATTTACTATCACACAAACAATCACTACACTAATAATCGCACGCTATTCAAATTCTTATTCGCTGTGGGTTTGAACCCCCTACCTACGCATTCGGAACTCCTAACAAAGCCTCGCAGCTAACATAACTTGAAGTATGAAAAAAAATCTAAAATATAAGCTACAGCTGTGCAGGGCCGTCTGACAAATTTTTGTGACCCGTTTCATAAAAAATTGTTTGCTTTAAAATTTTTAATAATTTACGGGTTCAATATTTCTTCTTTTCTAATGAGTGAATGCTTTTTAAAATAAATTCGCTGTTTTTCTAGAATATCGATAATTTGACAATTCTAGTTTCATAATTTCGGGAATTTTAAATTTCCGGAGTTTTATATTTATAATGTCAGTCATTTCAAGAATATCAAATTTCGAAAATTTAATTTTGAATTTACGGAATTACAAATTTCGGGATCTTTACCGCTTTTAAAATTTTGGAAATTTTAAATTTCGAAAAATTTTTGTATCGCAAATTCTTTCTTGGTTATAAGTTCCAGTAGTTTCAAGATTAATAAGAAGTTAGATAGCTATATAGAATAAGTTTATATAAATTATATAAAGTTGAAGGCTTGCATTGAAAATAATTTTAAAAGTTGAATTTATGGTTTTATATTTTTTGAATCTATTAAATAAGATATCACATGGGAAAAGTTGAATCTATTTCAATTTCTAACGTTGAAAAATAAAATAAAATCGTAATCAAAAATACATAAAATAAATTTTACCTATAATTTAATGTACAGAAAGAAATCAATCCGAACGGTCAGTAGTCCTAAAAGAAAAAATGACCTGGCGGTACTTTCCATAAACTCCATTACCACTTTGGGGGGAGGGAGCTAAAAACTAAAGTTGGTAACAAGGGGAAGGTTTATAAGTGGAAATAACGTTACGAACTTAGATTTTATTTAGAACTTAAACCCAATAAGAAAATCCAACTATATTTTTGGGTAATAGTTCATTTTTTTTTATTCAAAAGGCCACTATTTTACATTTTTGGTTCGGAATTCAACTCGTTTGATTAAAAATTCTATTATTTGGTTGAAAATTTAAATATTTTATTGAAAATACAACTACATTGTTAAAGAGTCATCTTTTCATCAAAAATTCAACTGCTTTGTTAAAAATTTATTTTTTTAGTTAAAGGTTCATCTCTTTGGTTGAAAAGTTAAGTATTTTCATGAAAATTCGTTTCATGTTTGTTTAAAAATAAACCTTTTTAACTGACAGTTAAACTATTCCATTTTTTGTTAAAAATTTATCTTTTTCAGTAAAAAATTTAACTATTTGGTTGAAAATTTATCTTTTATAGTTGAGAGTTCAACCTTTTGGTTGAAAATTCATGTATTTTGTTGAAAATTCTTAAACTGGAACTGTTTTGTCAACAAAATAATATTTTTATATTTGAAAAGTCAACTATTTGCTTTTAAATGAACTTTTATGTTCAAAATTCTACTGTTTTGTAGAAAATTGATCTTTTTAGCTTAAAAATTTAAAAGTATGGTAGGTAGTTGAACTATTTGGTTGAAAAATCATATTTTTGGGTTGAAAATGTACCTTTTAGTAGATAATTCGTCTTTTTGACGTTAAAATTATTTTTTTTTTTGAAATTCATGTATTTTGTTGAAAAGTCTACCATCTTGTTAAAAATTCATCTTTCTTGATTGAAAATTATCTTTTTTGTTAAAAATTCATTTTTCTGATTTAAAAGTCCACTGTTTACTAAAATATTCGACATTTTAGCATAAAAATTTTACTCTTTTGTTGAAAATTCATTTTTCACAATAAAAAAGTCATCTTTCTTGGTTGAAAATGAACTTTTTTTATGAAAAAAAATACATCTTTGTTTGCTGAAAATTGAACTATTTATCTAGAAATTGAACTATTTTGTAAAAAATCTAATTATTTTTGGAAAATTTAACTATTTCGTTAAAGTCATCATTCTTGTTCGAAATGTCATCTTTTATGGTAGATAAGTTATCCTTCTTGGTTGCAAATTTATCTTACTTGGTTGAAAAGTAACTTTTTTGTTAAAAATTCAACTGTTTTTGAAAAAATTCGCCTTTTTGTCTTGAAAATTTTACTATTGGGTTGAATCTTTAACTATTTGTTAGATACTCGTCTGTTTTACTGAAAAGTTCATCTATTTGGTTGTTAATGAAACTGTTTGATTGAAAATTATTAATATATATATATATATATATATATATATATATATATATATTTTAAATTCGTCTTTTTGTGTCGAAAATTCATCTCTTTGAGTAGAAAATCTTTTCTGGTTGAAAATTTAACTATTTTGTTGAAAATGCAATATATATTTCGGCTTGAAATTTTAGGAATTTAAAGTGTTTGTTATTGAATTCAATATGTTATCTATATTAATTTTATTTAAAAGACTTTATAAACGTAAAATCCACCTTTAGCCAACGGCTACGTCACTTTCGGGGGGAGGGGGGGGGGGTAAAAAAGGCCCAAAATTGGTAACATAGTTTATCGACGGCCCATAATTGGAAAAATTTTCCTTGTTAAAAGAAAGTGGCTTAGCGCCGCCAGGCCTTCAAAAAAAGTACCCTGGCGGCGCCAGGCCCCGCAAAGCCTCGACTACACCACTGCTAACGGTGTAAAGTGATCAATCTAATGCTTTAAAAACCTATTTACTCAATAATTATGTGATAACCGTTAAATTGAAAAAAATTTAATCTAATGTTATATTACTTAAATAACCGAATGTACAAGTGCAATTGTTTAATCCATTCACGTTAAACATAAATTATTATTCACTCATCGTTATTCACTAACCGTCAATACTTCGAATCGAATTTCTATGAGATTTTTAAACATTTTTTCAAGAATTTTTCTATACATTTGACTGAATTGACGTATTTACACCTTATAATAATGTGATCAGAAACTTTCAATACCTCAATTGTGATTTCTACGAAAGTTTTCAACATTTTTCCATGAATTTCTCTATATATTTTATTGAACTTGTTTAAATTGGAGTTCAATATAAAGTTTACAGAACTCTTGTAGATTTATTCTAGATTTGTTCGATATTAAATCCTGAAAGTTATACAGAATATAGAAAATATGTTCAAGGTTCGCTCTCATCCCCGACTCTTGAAATAGTTCAAGAATGTTTAATGAACTTTTTTTTCCGTGTAACACACGTTTTTAATTCTTTTCAATCCGTAAGCCCAATCCAATGAATCCGTGGTTCATCCAAAATGTCTTTTGAATCCTTCTCAATTCTTGCACGTACAAAAACTTTAATCCGACTCAATCCAAATCAATCCGAAATCGCCATTCAATTATTTTCAATCCGAACGAATCTATCCCCTTCTAAAAAATCTCTCAAATTTTGACAGTTTTTACGTAGTTTTTAAAGTTTTCCGAAAATCTGCAATTGTATCAGATTTCATCAATATTAATACTAATTGTTATTTATTATTAATTTTTCAAGTTTTCGCATATGTCTCACCGTTTTCGAGATCATTCAGAATTTTGATTCTTTCCTTTTGAAAATCTTTTTATTGGGATAATTTGTGGTGGCCAAGGACCACCACTTGTATAAAACCCTGAAAATTTTGTCAGTTTCACGTACCTCGCTGGTTGCGAGATCATTCAGCATTTTTTTTTATACATAATTTTGAAAAGATTTTTACTGGGTTTAGTCATGGTGGCCGAGGACCATCACCCTTTACAAAACCCCGAAAGTTTTCAGTTTTCACGTATCTTATCGTTTTGAGATAGCACAACATTTTTATTTTGGAAATCTTTCTACTGGGCTAATTCTGGGTGCCCGAAGACCATTCCGATCAGGAATACTCTGAAAATTTTATCAGTTTTCGCGTATGTCTACTTTACTCTACTTTACTGTTAGTTCGCCAACGGCGATACCACGCTGAAAACACCAGTTCTCGTCAGATCACTGAAGTTAAGCAGCGTTGGACGTGGTTACTACTTGGACGGGTGACCATTCGAGAATACTGCGTGCTGTTGGCCCACCGTGGGTGCGGTGAGCCCACACTTGTAGTAGTTATTTACTACAAGAAACTATCCACCTAGAAACACTACCCGAATCGGGTAGTGTCACGCCTACCCTGAAAGGGAAATGGCTTAATGGTATACTACTACTACTACTACTGTTAGTTCGGGGTGGTTGAAGACCTTCATCAAACCGTGAAAATTTGGTCATTTTTCGCATATCTCTCACCGTTTTCGAGATAAACAAAAATTTAAAATATGTTTCTGAATTTTTAAATCTTTCTATTGGGTTAGTTCGAGTTTATCGAAAACAATCCTGCTCTCAAAAGCCCTTAACATTTGCTTAGTTTCCATGTACCTCTGATGACCATACCCCTTTAGAACCCCCTGAAAATATTGTCAGTTTTCGCGTATCTCTCACCGTTTTCATGAAAACTCAAAAATTTTATTTTATTTTTTATTTAAATAACCTTTTTATTGGGTTAGTTCGCGTGGGTCGAAAACAAAACCCCTCTGCAAAAAATTTAAATTTACTTAGTTTTCACGTATCTCTGACCGTTTTCAAGATAATTCAAAATTTTGATTTTTTTTTATTCTGAATTTTTTTTTACTGATTTATGTCGGGGTGGCCGAAGACCATTCCATTTCAGAAACCCCTGAAAATATTGTCAGTTTTCGCGAATCTCTCACTTTTTTCAAGATAACTCAAAATTTTTATTTTATTTTTATTTTAAAAATCCTTCTATTCGGTTACTTCAAGTTGATCAAAAATTGCTTTGAATTTTGAAAACACTTTCTTCCCTTTCCCCTATGTTTAGAGAAAATAACAATAAATTATAACTAATTCTACTTAAACACACTTATTTGTGACCTAAATTTGTAACAATTTTATTAATTCATTATAATAATTAAGCCAGAAATGTTGACTCTTTTGAAATTTGCGCTTTCGAATCTTTTTTACATTATCGACTTTTCGAATCTTGCTTTCGATTCTCGACAGCCAATTGGCTGATTCTACTGTGACTTACATTAGATGTCAATGGATAACAGAATTTATCAATAGGGTTTAGAGACTACGCACGAAGTTAGCCGAAATGCATATACTTTTTATAATAGGATATTGTTTGATGGCGTCATCAAATGATACTGCTCAATAGTGAGAAATGAATTTTACGCGTGTCTATAGACACGTCGATTATAATGTAGAACCTTCTAAAACTTGAAGATAATAAAGGTGATATTATTAAAATGAAAAAAAGAACTATTCAAAATTTAATTGAATAGTATAGGTATATGAAAGGCACCTAAATAAATAAACCATTTCTGATGGTAGCTCATATATTCAGAATCTTAAATTCTGTATCCCCGTGTCGAGTTTCGAGCGTGAACGTAAGATAAGAGATGTGATTGAGAGCTCTTTTATTTAATGCTGAAGCATTATTAGAGTTTGTATTCAAAAAATCTACGTCACTATCTAGAACATAATAATATCTATACTTGTGTAGCCGTGTTGATTTTAAAGATCTTGATGCACTAGTTGTTCACTAAAATCAGATATAATAAACCAATGTTGCATTTTCAGCGGTATATGAAGTAACTTACATTGAATGCTCATCACTGTTAAAAAAATCTGATCGAAATTTAATATACATGTGAGTAAAGTCATTTGCACATACCGTACATTAATTTTAATATACCATCATGTTGTAAAATTAATATACACGTATATTAAAGTCGGCAAAACAGAATGCGTGAAAACAACAAGTCCTTTGATACCTTCAGATCTTGTCAAGTTTTAAAAACTAAAGCAATAACCTTACATTCGTCGATTAAATTCTTACTTACAATTAAAGTGCAACGTACGGGTGGAATTATTCCTAAAATTCGCTGCGAACGTTAGAATTTTAACGTGAGTACAGGTGCTTGGAGGTTAGGTTTCTTAATTATTTGTTTAATTGAACTTGTCTCTGAAAAACCAGTGTAGTTTACATTCATCTAGGAGAAAATATTCTTTTTGATCATTTATAATTGAAAAATGCTGCCAGAATTGTTTTTAATTTTTGTAAAGTGCAAATATCGGACTTTTCTGATAAATGATCAATATGCGGTATATGAAATTTAACAACATAGACTCTTAATGGCGATTCCGTATACCTAGGTTTTAGATTTAATATACAAATGTATATTAAATGTATATTAAAATTGCAAACATTTTTAACAGTGATTGAAATGGTGTCCTATTAAATTTAAAAAAATTGTTTCTAATTCCTTCTGATTGACTCAAGGCCCCTTTGATGCGCGCCGGCATCATATGCCAGAGGTGTCATATATTCCAAATAATAATAAACAATTCTTGATAAACAAAATTCCATTCAGATGACGTCATCATAATTACAATACAAAATTTCCGTGAAACTAATGTTCAATATAGAATAATATTAGAACACGAGAAAAAATATATACAACCTGTTTATCGATACCAGCAGATTACTTCACTCATTGGCAAAAGATAAATAAAGTAAAGAATTGTATTTTTACTTGAAACAACTGCACACCTTATGAAATGCATATTACTTTTTCTTAAATTCATTACAATTTTGTTTCTATAAATTGAGAAACCATTGATATCATGCTTCAGACAATCCCTATAAGTAAACTTTCAAAAATATCTTAGTTGTGCAGCAATTCAGATTTGCTAACGCGAAGAAACAATTCTTATAAAACGTCAATTTTGAACATCTTCAGAATTAAAATTTTCCAAATTCGTTGTCAAGGAGATTTTTTTTTTGGTTGCATGATGTCTTCACATTAAATCAGTTTTCATAATTTAAAGAAAAAAATTCTATACATAAAAATGTTTTATAATTTTGAATTACTGATGCAACTATTATGAGAATCATCGAATCCCAACCATTTTACATACGATTTATTTCCAAGCTTTCTTACTAGTGTCAGAGTGTTTAACTTTTGAAAGTTATTGCTCCTATTATAAATGTTAACATTTCTGTTATCCAATTTGGTGTAATTTTTTTGTTAAATATGTTTATATTTGCTAACACATACGTTTTCTCTCGTTTTAAATTTGTTGGTTCCTTATGATTACTATTTAGTTTAAACTTTTTCGTTATTTACAATAAAATTTTCTTTTCTCTTCAGCGGTAACTTCATTTGGTGTAATTCCAATAGCTCGATGATTGCAATCATTGCAAGAAGACAATGAGGTTGATGACATGTCCAACAAGCATCTGTCAAATGACGGCCGCCATTGTCTATGCAGTCATTGAGTCGATTTCTGAAGTTTTGCGCCACTCTCTGAAGCATGTCCACCGGTATTTTGGCGATGGCGTTCCGAATGTTTGTCTTCCGGTGAGCGAGGGTCCGTGGTCGATCGTTGTAAACGATAGACTTCAAATAACCCCAGAGGAAGAAGTCGCATGAAGCCAAATCTGGAGAGCACGCCGGCCAAGGGAGAACGCCTCTCAGAGAGATGAGGCGGCCAGGGTTCCCTCAACAATCCCATCGAGGCCCGTTGCTCCGTCTTGTTGAAACCACACATCCCCGACGTCCATTTCTTCCAGATGTGGAAGGAAAAAGTCTTCTATCATCTCCCTGGATCGAGCTGAATTCATCGTGAGAACGCGCTCGTTTTCCTCACAAAAATAAGGACCAATGATCCCGACCGACGAAATTGCGCACCAAACGGTAACACGCTGACAATGGAGAGGGGTTTGGTGAAGTACACGTGGATTTTCAGCACTCCAGTAGCGCATGTTCTGTTTGTTGACATAGCTGGTAAGGTGAAATTGTGCCTCGTCGCTGAAGAACGTTACCGCGTCGTGGGGAAGGGTTTCAAGGAGAGCTTCACATGCAGTTTGGCGGGCCACGAAATCGCGGTTAGTCAACTCCTGCACAACAGCCAGTTTGTACGGATGAAATTAGAGTTCGTTGTGAAGGATTCGTCTCACAGTTCGGTCAGAAAGCCTCAGAGCAGCCGCATGCTTGCGAGCAGAACGTCGGGGGGACTGCAAAACGGACTGTCTCACTCTCTCCACATTTTCCGGAGTCCTGGCCGTTCTTAAAGCTCCTAACCAGTCTCCTGAAATGCGGTAACCCACGAAAGAATTGAATTCCGGCCGGGGATTGGACTGCGAGGAGGAATATTGAAGCGCGCTCGAAAGGCTCGTAGGGTGGCGACAATGGAGCGGCTATTGTCAAAGTATGCCTCGACGGGCGGCGAACGCGCGATGCTTTCTCGTCCAAACCATGATCGGGACTGGTTGTGGGGGAACAAAAATTGAGGACCTAACGTCCTAACCCATGATCTAAGAATACACAGTCTAGCCTTAAGCGGTCCCAGTTTCGTCCCCACTCGCGCTCGTAATTATATAAATGGATAAAAGGTACAGTCATTGATTCGTGAAAAGAATATATGGATAAAAAATATTAATAATATTCAATTACATTATAAAAGTTATTTATTTATGATGAAATTGTATATTATCAATACATTTACCTACATTTTTTGCACGAATCAATACCTGCTCCTTTTATTTCACATTTATTTAATTTAAATTTCCCGGCATACGTCGCCATATTGAATTTTAGTTCCAATTAGTGGTTTCATATTTTAGAGGGCGCTCGAATACTGCGCCACCCTTTAACGTTTAGTTTCCACCCACTGGTCTCGGTCTTCACTCAAAAGATTCGAAATCATGAATTATGGCTATATTGTAAATCAATGTCAATACCTGCGAAAATTCTCCATATTCAAATGACGTGAAAGAAGCGGACACTGCTGACGCTATCCGTTTGTGCAAGTGCAACGCGTTAAGATCAACTTTGCGTAAATTGGAGTGCAGTTTTTATCGAAAATACACGTTTGAAAGTGAGACTACTAAAGTGAATATAACGTGGCCATCCGGCAAATATAAATATTTTGGTGTATTATAAAGTTGTATTATACATATTGATAAGTGTACGAAGTAGCTGTAATTGCAAACATAACCTACTAAGTCAATTTCCAGATTGCACGTATATATGTCTAATTTTTTTACATATTTTCCGTGGATTATATCTCTGATTACTAAAATTATGAATCTCCAACTTAAATAATGGAATTTTAAACCAATAATATCAATTTGCATCTACGAAAAAAATTTCCATATTAAAAATATCATACTTCAACCAAAAAAGGAATAGTTGAAAACAAAAAAATGTTCCAAAAAGTAATTACACTTTGGAACAAAGATATAAATTTTCAAGTATAATATAATTTTTCAATAAAAAAGATGAATTTTCAACTGGAATAGTGAATCTTTAAGTAAACTAGTTGAATTTTGAACCAAAAAGACGAATTTTCCAAGCAATGAAGTTACCAAGCTCGCGAAAAAATCGCCTATTCATGGACATTTAGATTCAGAATTTTTCTCAATTATTCTCATGACGCATAAGCCTATGATGATTCTCATATAATGAATTTCCTATAATTTTTCGCTATTATAGGAAAAGTTTCAGGAATGATTATAGAAAAAATCTTAGGAAAAATTACAGGGAAATAATTACAGGAATGAATGATATAAAGATATTGAAATAATTATTTCAAAATGTGGATGTATAAATTAATGATTTATTTTGAAATACTTACACAGTATTACATGAACAATTGACAAAACTTCTTTCAATATGTCAATTCTTTATATACTTTTCTGTGTGAATTGTTCAGAATACATTATTCATTTATACTTTCTTCTATTTTTGGCGATAATTATTTCAATATTTTTAAGTTATCCATGTCTAGAATTATTTTCCTATACTTTTTTCGATAATTATTTATATAATTTTTCCTATAAATATTCCTATAAATATTCCTATAATGTTTTCTATAATCAATCCTATAATTGCGATATTTGAAATATCCTTCATGAAATTACAACTGTAGAATTTCGTGTCATATGCTTATATCATTTTAAATTATACGTTGCAAAACTTGTATCTTTATTTATTTATT
Organism: Andricus curvator; assembly: GCA_932195095.1. NCBI lineage: Eukaryota > Metazoa > Arthropoda > Insecta > Hymenoptera > Cynipidae > Andricus > Andricus curvator. The sequence goes on from CAKNYM010040140.1 coordinate 26,016, forward strand.
ATATATTGTACATTCATTATTTCATACGAATATAAGGTGTGAATATGTTTATCTGTGTACAGTGAGAGGTTTTTTAAACATTTACGTGCATGTATATACGAATTATAAAGACTGATATTATCATAATACAGACTATGATATCGATATTTTGCATTTATTTATTTGTGCTTTGAGACCCAAAACAAACTTCTTTTTTCTTTTCAGGCAAAGGTACTTGATTTTATTTGCGTTAAAAGGTACAATTTTTCATGTGCATTGAGAGGTTATGTTATCCATATTTCTTCTACATTACAAGGATAATAAGTTATATATTTTTTAATATTTTATATTATCTATTAGATTATTTTCAAACTAATTTAATTGATTTATAAATTGTACAATTACTTTATCTTTTACTTGAAACCTCCTCTCATGACATTTACGTCCCTTCAAATATACTACATTCTCGCGCGCTAACTTATACAATATGGCCGCCGGTGGCAGAATGCTTCCTATTGGTTAACTTTTTTTTAGTTGCGCGTGGCTAGACCGTGTATTCTTAGATCATGACCTAACCTACCTTCTCGGACGCACCCCCTCCCAGCTCCCTACCTTCACCCCTTGCCGTTTGGCGTATTTTTCAAAAAAGTAAGTTTCTCTGTCGCACCCTGTACTTACGATTTTTTGGTTTCTTATAATTACCCTTTAGTTTAATATTTTTGATATACGCGATAAAACTCTCCTTTTCATTTGAGCACACTGAAAAAAATGGTTAGTAGTGACAAGAAGCTCTTTATTAGTAGAGATGGTATTAGCTGCGCCAACTACTTCGATGGTAAAAGTAACTAACCGGTTTAGTGCGGCAACAAGTCGCCGTTATTAATCCTACGTAGGTTATATTAGTAACGATAGTAATTCTAGACACAACAAATAAAGTAGTAACATTTACCACCAATTTATTTGCCAAGAAATAAAAGTAGTAAAAGTTACAAGTTTTCCTCCTTGGCGACATTGGCAGAACTGAAACCTGAGCAGTGCTGCCAACATTCGCACCGAAATATCGCATTATGTTCTCGATCGTCACCATTTTCATCTTAAAATTTTTGTAGTTTTTGTGAATTGTTCAGTAGTGGAGATCATGAAGACTACCGTATCCATATAAATTATTTAGTAGACGAAAATGGATTGTTGAAAATTTGATTCTTACAATTTTTAGTTATTCCATTTTTTAAATTTTTAGTGCGTGAGTAAAGGTGTTGCTAAATATTTATTATTTAATATACAAAACGACACTTCATTACTTTCTAGCTTTATATTTATTTTATTGCTCTCAAAATTACTGTTTCTTACTAATGCAAGTATGTACATTTAAATCTGAAAATTATATTAGTTTTTCAGTTTTCGCTAACATCCCAACGGGCATGTGGGTCTATTTTGACATGACGTCTTATCAGGACCTCCTGTGTGCACTGATGAGATGTTATAGTCAAATCTACTATAATTCCAATATTGAGAAGAACTAACTTCGCAGTAGTCTACGAACCTGTAATTTTAGTAGTAAAACTTTCTAGCTTTAATATAGTAATGACTACTAATTTAAATAGTGAAAATTACTAATTTTAATAGTAAGGACTACTATTTTAAATAATAAAACATACTAATTGTAATAGTGAGGATTACTACTTTAAGTGGTACGATCAACTAGTTTATTTGTAAGACCAACTAATTTAATAGTAAGACTTACTAATTGAAGTTGTAAGCACAACTACCTGAAAATTGTATGTACCATCGAAAGTTGTCACGCCAACAAGTAAAGTAGTAAGGACAACTACTACCAATCTTGCGAAAAAGTAGTAGCCCCAACCAGTTAAATAGCAGCGGCATATATTACAAAGTAAAGTAGTTGGCCCTACTACTTTATTAGTTGTCCTAACCAACTATTTTTTCCAGTGCAGCAACTTCATTTGCTTTCATATTCCAATTTAAAATTAGTAAAAATTTGTTCCGAAAAACCTAATATTATCAGTTTATCACAAAGACGCTTACATACTCTATTTATCCATTATAACTATTATGAGAATCATTAAAACTTAACCATTTTATAAATAACTTATTTTCACGTCTCTTTAATCAGGGTGGCTGCAGGTTAGGAAAAACCTTAAAATCAGGGAGAGACAGAGAATTTATAAAAGAAGCACTTTAAATAACTACCAAGAATAATAAGTTTAAAATGGTTATTTTTCATTCATTAAAAAATCTATTTTTAAAATGTTGCAGGATTATAATTCAATTATAATTATAATTCAAAGACGGTAATTTTAAAGTATGCTCGTTTTAGCTTCCACGCTAATAATTAATTTCAGTTTTTAAAATGGTATAATTCACGTAGGATTTCCCTTTGATCATGTTTTTTCACTTGCAGGTGAAATATTTATCCTGAAATCCTTTTAAAGGCAAAAAATTAAATACATATGAAGTAACTTATAGGTTAGGTCGAGATTTTGAATTCTATCTATATTATTCTGTAGAATTTATAATTTCAAATATCTGTGGATTATAATATGGTAAAAACTACACAATTTATGTATGAATGTAAACTAAAAACACTATTTTAACATATAAAAATAGAACAATGTGGATTTTCATAAATAAATTTTTATTTACAAATGCATGAAAATCACTAAATTTAAGTTAGTTTTGTAATTTAAAAGTGCTTGAATTTACAAGAATTTTTTAACAGTACTTCCACGGTTTTATTTTGATCATCTTTAAGCATATGCATAGATTTGTAGAAAGCATGACAGATTTAGTGTTTAAAAATTCTCAATGTGAATGGCGTGAACACTTTGGTTTGTCAAAAGGTGATTGTTAAACAAGGCTTCATGACCGGGCTAAATAACAAAAATATCGTTCAATATGAAAGCACATTCTACTACCCAGCATTTGTGAAATGTTATCCCCCCCCTCTCCTCCCTCTCTCTCTCTCCGTTTTGTAGTCAAGTAATTTGAGTAAGATTACCATTATCAAGCTTTATAGAGCTATATTTTTTTCCATTAAAATTTATATATCACAGACTTTTTTCCCCACCCTTTGCATTGCTCTCGTGCAAGTTTATGTAGAAAAACAAATGCACGGACGAACAATGCGATGTAACCGCGTTGGAAGTGATAAGCGCTAAGCGTTCGGGCGATGCGCTGAGCGCTCAGGCAACGCACAAAGCCTTCATATAATTGCATGTTATCGAGCTTCAAACGCGAAATTCGATTTCCATTATCAAGAGGCGTTTGGTTGTCTGAATCGGTGATACAAATAACTAATTCACAAACGTCTGACAAACGCTACTTCTGATTGAAAGATTACATCCTAAGTTCGTCGCAAAGCGCTTAAGTTAAATGGCAACAAATAAACAACAAAATAAACTTCTAGCGTTGCTGTTCGGCTTTGATTTTCCAATTTTAATCAAGCAGTCTAAAACACCTTATAAGAAATGCTTATCTCGTTCCGACGCTCCAACTTTAACTTCAACTTCAACTGGCTGATCAGCGCCAAACAGCAACGCTGGGAGTTGATTTTGTTGTCTGGGTGAATTCTTAAACGCTTAGCGTTGAAGTTAAAGTGGGAGCTTAAGAACGGGATAAGTATTCCTTATAAGGTGTCTTAGACTACTTGCCTTAAACAGCACTGTTAAAAAAATCTGATCGAAATTTAATATACATGTGAGTAAAGTCATTTGCACATACCGTACATTAATTTTAATATACCATCATGTTGTAAAATTAATATACATGTATATTAAAGTCGGTTAAACAGATAGCGTGAAAACAACAAGTTCTTTGATTCCTTCAGATCCTGTCAAATAATAAAAAATAAAGGAATAACCTTGAATTCGTCGACTTAATTCCTACTTACAATTAAAGTGCAACGTACGGGTGGAATTTTCTCTAAAATTCGCTGTTAATGTTAGAATTTTAACGTGAGTACAGGTTCTTGGAGGTTAGGTTTCTTAATTATTTGTTTAATTGAACTTTTCTCTTAAAAACGAGTGTAGTTTACATTCATCTAGGAGAAAATATTCTTTTTGATCATTTATAATTGAAAATTGCTGCCAAAATTGTTTTTAATTTCTGTAAAGTGCAAATATCTGACTTTTCTGATAAATGATCAATATGCGGTATATGAAATTTAATAAAATAGTATCTTAATGGCGATTTCGTATACCTAGATTTTAGACTTGATATAAAAATGTATATTAAATGTATATTAAAATTGCAAACATTTTTAACAGTGAGGCTAATACGAGCCAAACAGAAACGCTGAGAGTTGTATTTGTTGACTGAATGCTTTCTTAAACGCTTAACGTTGAAGTTAAAGTGGGACCGTTAGAACGAGATAAGCATTTCTTATAAGGTGTATTAGACTAAAAATCTGACTTTTAAATCGTCGTAGCGCAAAAACTGTTCATAATTTGAGTTTTTGTCATAAGGATTTTTTTGTCCGACCCCCCTTGAAAACGCGCCATTGCATGCACGTGAGGCAGGTGTAATGTGGCCGCTTCCAGCCCAGTGACGTTCGCACATGCGCACTCCACCGCCGGGCCAACATGAAACTTTACGCCCGCTACAGAACACTTTAAGCCCGCTAAATAACACTTTACGTCCGCTACATAAAACTTTACGCCCGCTAAACATAATTATCTTTATCTTTAAAAAAACTGTATCGCTGGACCCCACAGTCTTCCTTCTGCAAAGTACGCTATTTCTTTCTTTCACTTATAATCTAAAATTGTCAAGTACACCAAACATCCTCTATTTGCTTAACATGCTTGTTTTCAAGAAGGGTAGGACAAAAAGTATGGTGTGTATCAAGGGCGTACGGCTATTTTGCCTCGTGCGACTGCCGACCTCGCTTCGCTCGGGCGGCAAGTTCACACTCGTCAAAATAGCCTTTTTTACGCCCTTGATACGCAATATACTATTTGATCAGGAGAGCATAAGCTAAAAAATATCAAAAACTTTGAAAATTCCACCGGGACCTGTTTGACCATGTATTTGGTGCGGGGTCCTTTGATTTCTAAAATTCAATATAAGTTTGAAGTTTCGCAAGTATATAAATAAACAACCGGAAATGCCATCATCAGCTATAAGAACTTTGCACATGAATTTTTTGTACGTATATTACATTTTAGTTTTAAAGCAATCTAATTTAATAATGCCAACTAACATACTGAAGATCTTAAAGTCTGCTGTTTGTATGAGCTACAAGTATTCAAGTTAATCAAGTTCAATAAGGAGGAGCAGAAGAGGAGATATTGATAGATTATAAGCCCTAAATGAACTGTTAGAATCGACAATCATGTGTCGAGGCTCCTCATTCCTCAGAATGTTAAACATGAAATAGAACCATATGTTAAGAAGCAGAAGGTAGTAGAAGAAGAGTTTGGTGACAAGGCCAGCTCTCCATCCGTGACAGTCAGCAGTAAACATGATGCAAATTATGATGATGAAGGAGAAGTCAAGAAGGGCGAAGATGATGATGCTGATGATGATACTGATGATAAAAATCAGAATGATGATGATTCCGAATGTTATTTTTCCTCTGAATATGAAGTAGAAGCAAAAGAAACAGCAAAAATGTCAAAATACTAGAATGATCCAAACATATTGGAAGATCGATTGCGGTTACTTTTACAATCACAAGCAGCTGGAAATAGAAATAATGCATACGCGATCATTTGAATCATTAATGAAATAAGAGATGCTGGCATTATTGAATGATATGTTTAATAGCTGATGTTAATACTTTAACAGTTAGTTTAATCTTTTTTCAACTGTAAAATAAACATTTGTTATATTTGATTAAATATTTCCTGTAATTCATTTAAAAACACTTATAAAACAGAACCAATACCATAATAGGTAAGCAATAAGCCTGTCTCTTATTCAATATGATATAGTTCTTTATTTAAATAAATTTAATTTCTTAAAATTTCCACATGTCTATTTCTTCACTGCACCCACCTGGAATTATATTACTTATTTTAAAATAATGAGGAGGCTCGACACATGATTTACGATTCTAACAGCTCATTTAGGGTTTATAATCCTTCAATATATCCTCCTCCCCCTCCTTATTGGACATTATTAACTTGAATACTTGTAGCTCATACAAACAGCAGACTTTAAGATCTTCAGTATGTTAGTTGGCATTATTAAATTAGATTGCTTTAAAACTAAAATGTAATATACGCACAAATAATTCATTTGGAAAGTTCTTATAGCTGATGATGGCATTTCTGGGTGTTTATTTATATACTTGCGAAACTTCCAACTTACATTAAATTTTAGAAATAAAATTAATATCTAATGATTTATTTTCATTTTTGAGTTAATCTAGTATGACTTTCTAAGTTTTGAATGTTACTCACATCTCAAATCCCAAACTTATCTTTATTTTAAAATGTTTCTCTGCAACTCGCATATATGTATGTTATATGATATCGACAGTATTTCATGTATTTTTCTATATTAGAGGAAGATTAAAAATCAATTTTTCTCAAACTCAAATAATTTTAACTAGAAAGCATCTAAAAAGCACAATTCGTAAGCAGACATAAAATTCCTGATATTATTTAAATAACGGAAGAGCTGCCGAAAAAAATCTGTTAAGTTAGTGAATAACTTTTAGTTAATAATGCTAGGAAGGCATCCAGTGCAAGCAGCCTCTAGGTTTCGCGTCATCCATGTTTTTCAATTTTTTCTTATCTGTATTTTATATATGACATTCGACTCCGGAAGTGTTCTACTCGTCTATAAGCATCTACATATGAGGCTGGATCCCTAAGTATACATGCATGACCTATCATACGGTGTTGGTCCAACAATTATTTAGCTTTATTTTAAATATTTTAAAATATATAAATTTTAATTTAAAAAATATAGCTCTATAGAGCTTGATAATAGTGAAAGACAGTCAGAGAGAGAGAGACGATAAAATTTCACAAATACTGGGTAGTAGAATGTGCTTTCATATTAAACGCAATTTTTTGTTATTTAGCTCGGAAATGAAGCCTTTTTTAACAACCACCTCTTGAAAAATCAAAGTGTTCACGCCATTCAGATTTAGAATTTTTTAACACTAAATCTCTCATGCTTTCTACAAATCTATGCATATTATGCTTAAAGATGATCAAAATAAAACCGTGGCAGTACTGTTGAAAAATTCTTGAAAATTCAAGCACTTTTAAATTACAAACTTAACTTAAATTGCACGTACTGGTAACTTAAAGTGATTTTCATGCATTTGTAAATAAAAATTTATTTATTAAAATCCACTTTATTCTATTTTTATATGTTAAAATAGTGTTTTTAGTTTACTTTCATACATAAATTGTATAGTTTTTACCATATTATAATCCACAGATATTTCAAATTATAAATTCTACAGAATAATATAGATAGAATTCAAAATCTCGACCTAACCTATAAGTTACTTCATATGTATTTAATTTTAGACCTTTAAAAGGATTTCAGGATAAATATTTAACCTGCAAAGTGAAAAACCTTGATCAAAGGGAAATCCTAGGTGAATTATATCATTTTTAAAACTGAAATTAATTATTAATGTGGAAGCTAAAACAAGCATACTTTAAAATTATCGTCTTTGAATTATAATTATGATAGAATTATAATCCTGCAACATTAAAAAAAATATAATTTTTAATGAATGAAAGATAACCATTTTAATCTTATTATTCTTGGTAGTTATTTAAAGCGCTTCTTTTATAAATTCTGTCTCTCCCTGATTTCCTGGTTTTTCCTAACCTGCGGCCACCCTGATTAAAGAGACGTGAAAATAAGTTATTTATAAAATAGTTAAGTTTTAATGATTCTCATAATAGTTATAGTAGATAAATAGAGTATGTAAGCCTATTTGTGATAAACTGATAATATTAGGTTTTTCGGAACAAATTTTTACTAATTTTAAATTGGAATATGAAACCAAATGAATTTACTGCTCAAATGAAAAGGAGAGTTTTATTGCGTATATCAAAAAGATTAAACTAAAGGGTAATTATAAGAAACCAAAAAATCGTAAGTATAAACAAGGTTTTGAAAAAGGTTACACTGGAAATTAGGTAATGGAAATTTTCACAATTAATCAAATAATTAGTCAGTACGAGTTACATATATCCTTAAAGATTATCAGGATACAAGCTTAATGCTTGTTGGACATGTCATCAACCTTATTGTCTTCTTACAATGATATCAATCATCGATCTATTGGAATTACAAATGAAGTTACCGCTGAAGAGAAAAGAAACTTTTATTGTAAATAACGAAAAAGTTTAAACTAAATAGTAATCATAAAGAACCAACCAATTTTAAACGAGAGAAAACGTATGTGTTGGCAAATATAAACATATTAAAAAAAAAAGATTACACTCCAAATTGGATAACAGAAATGTTAACATTTATAATAGGAGCAATAAACTCAAAAGTTAAATACTCTGACACTAGTAAGAAAGCTTGGAAATAAATCGTATGTAAAATGGTTGGGATTCGATGATTCTCATAATAGTTGCATCAGTAATTCAAAATTATAAAACACTTTTATGTATTCAAAAATTGAATTATTTATTTAAAAAATTATTATTTAGTTCACGGAAAAATGAAGATTTGACAGTCTTACAGAATTTTCTTGTTTAAATTATGAAAACCGATTTAATGTGAAGACATCATGGAACCAAAAAGAAAATATTTCCTTGACAACGAATTTGGGAAATTTCAATTCTGAAGATGTTCAAAATTGAAGTTTTATAAGAATTGTTTCTTTGCGTTAGCAAATCTGAATTGCTACACAACTAAGATAGCTTTGAAAATTTACGTATAGGGATTGTCTGAAGGTTGAAATCAATAGTTTCTCAATTTATAAAAACAAAATTTTAATGAATTTAAGAAAAAGTAATATGCATGTGGGTATGTGATTCGAATTGAAGACGCACACACTCTCACTGTAACTTCGCGTTTATTCAAAATGAAAATAAGATCAAGGTGTACATAATTTGATGACCCGACATGGTATACGCAAGAACGACCTCTCGGAAAGCCGGTCAGTCCAAGACGCCCCCTCCCTCTCTCGATGTCCCATCTACTAGACCCAACCCCATAGTTTCTCCTTACCTACCGCAACCCTGCATATTTTCATGTGAGCATTCTAGGATCCCACAACTCGGCCATCCTGCACATCATCTGCCTCAGACGATGCTTCAAGATCGGACTCCAATTCGTTCTCTAGAGCGTCCTCTAGATCACGGTAGAAACCTCTCCACGGCTTCATGTAATAGGCTGAACTTGAGGTCACCTCCGCTCCCTCAGCTCCGCTGATTTTCTCGACGTCGTACCGATCATGTTGGTGTACTTTTGTGATTTGGTAAGGCCCCAAAAATTGAATTTTTACTTTGAGTCCTGGTCCAAATTGAGTCCTCCTTATAGCTACGATGTCTCCTAGCTGATATTTCGTTGCTTGCTACCTTCTCTTATTGTAGCCTTTCATATTTTCTTCTTGGGTCTTGCCAATCCGTTCCTTCTCTTGGAGCTGAACGTCCACTGGAATTCTCACCTTTGTTCCTAGTAGCGGTTCAAAAGGGCTTGTGTCAATTGATCTTTGATACGTGCTGTTCATCGCCCTCTGTACTCTCTCAATATGCTTATACCATTTGAGCGGCTCCTCCGTTGAAAGTTTGACGAATACTGCCTTGCAAATGCTGTTGATCCTCTCGGCCTGCCCGTTCCCTCTTGGTACTCACGTTGTTATGGCAAGATGTTAAATGCCTCCTTCACGATAATGTTCCTCGGAATTGTCTGCCATGAATGCCTTGTGTTTAGCGGTTATAATTCTTCTGGGATTGCCGAAGGTTTGTTGAAGATTTTGCAACTTCGCTAGAACTTCGCCACATCACAGGGTCTTCGTCGCGTACAACCATACAAACTTGGTGAATCCATCAACAATCACAAGTAAGTATTGGTAGCTCTTTCTCGTTGATGTTAATGGTCCTACGTGATCCATATGAAGAGTGTCCATCGGTACCTTTCCTTTCGGAATCGGATTCAGGAATCCCTCAGCTTTGCCCAGCTTCCTGGAACCAAGAATATATTCGACACAATTCTGAATGTATCCTTCGACCTTCTTCGGCAATTTTCTATCCAGTATTGTCTCAGTATCATCTCCGTAGTTTTCTTCACTCCAAAGTGTCCTACGTCATGAACTCTCTGGATTATCTCCTGCTGCAAACCCGTAGGAACAACCAACCTCTTGATTTCACCCTCTCCCTTGTACAGTAAACTGTTCTCCAGAAGATAGCCCTCGAACTGCTCATGTGTCAGAAGCTTTTTTATTGCCTTGACTCCCTGGTCGCGATCTTGTGCCCTCTGAAGTCTGCCCATCAGATTATTTCGTACTAGGAGTAAACATGCTGGATATCTACTCAGCGCATCGACAATGCTTCATCCTCACGCCTGGTCGATGCTCGACTACGTACCGGAATACTTCCAGTTCCATTACCCATCTCGAGACTTTATGTGAGAGACTGTCCTTCTTCAGTTTCATCTCGAAGGCTGCGCAATCTGTAACAATTTTAAAACAAATACCTAACAAATAGACTCTGTACATTCTCAGGACCATGCCTACTGCCAACATCTCCAACTCGTAGCTGTGTAGTTTCATCTCGACATCTGACGTCTTGCGACTCATGTAGTGCAACGGGTGTAACTGTCCATCATCTAAGGCTACTTGAAGCAGTATTGCTCCATAGCCATCCTTGGAAGCATCCGTGTGAACTTCAGTCTCCAGCTGGGGATTGTAGATCCTCAAAAGTGGTTCTACCGACATGCTTTTTCAACGTCAGAAATGCCTTCTGTTCATCTTCTCCTATAGTGATACTTCGTCCTTCTTTGAGCAAATCGCTTAGCGGCTTGTCAATCTGCGCGTACTTTGGAATGCATTTCCTGAAATAGCCAGCCAACCCTAAAAAGGATTGCAAAGCTCGCTCAGTCCTCGGTTCAGGAAAATTCATTAACTCCTCAATCTTCTTTGGTGATTGCCTGATCGTCCCATTCTCGATCACGTAACCTAGGAATTCAATCTTTCTCTGCAAGAGTTGAAATTTCTTCCAGTTGATTTTTATTGTGCTGCTGTTTTTAAGACTCGTCTCAGTCCTTCTGCGGCTTCTGGAACATTTTTCGATAAAGTAATAATATCGTCCAAATACATGAAGACGACCCCTTCTTTAATTAAGTTCCTAAAAATGTAGGTCATGTAACGCTGAAACACAGCTGGCGCATTACAAAGGCCAAATGGTACTCTTAGAAACTCATATTGTCCCGTCGGCGTGACGAAAGCAGTATATTTTCTACTATTCTCCTCGACCTTCACATGCAGAAAACCGTCCTTTAAATCCAACGTTGTAAATACCCTGGCATCAGCCATCTTATATAAAAGATCTTCAATCAAAGCTAAGGAAAAAGTAGTCTCACCGTGACTCTGTTCAGAGGCTTGTAGTTTATACAAACTCGAGGTGTGCCATCCTTCTTCCTGGCTACTACCACCTGTCCAACATACTTGGAACAGCTTGCTCTCAGATAATCCATCGCTTCCCATTCCTGTACCTGTTGATTCTCTTCAACCATCTCTAGTGGTGCGACCCGTCTTGGTCCGCGACTTATGGGCTTATTGTATGTCAAGACAATTTCCATCTCTACCGGGACTTCCTCGTTACCGGTAGGCTGATAGACTGTTACCAGATTCCGCATTACGTCCTTGAACTCCTGGTCTATGCTTGAGGCAATGTCGTCGTCTTCGTGAGCCATCAGCATCAAATAGCCTTCGTCCGGCCTCTTCTTGCATTTCGCATTCGCGGCTGGCCCTATCTAAAGCTTCGAATTCGCGCCTGGCCTGATCTTGCTCTTCGCACTCGCGTTTGACCGCATCTTGTTCGCGCCTTGAAATGTCTTGCATTTGTCTTAATTCTGCACTAGTATCTCGCTCTGCTCTAATAGCATCGCGCTCTGCTTGAACCTGTTGCAATTCAGCCTTTAGCTGTTCCAGACTCCTCTGGTTCGCCCGCTTATCGCGCTCTAACTCTTCCCCGCTGTCAGTCATCGTCACGTGGCTTTACGTTTCCCGCACTTGGGTCCTATGTCACGCGCCCCACTCTTTTAGTCCCAAATGCCGTAGCCTAAGGCTCGTCTCACACGCATACAAGGCCCCTGGAATCCCCACAACTCGTCTTCCCTGACACGTCCTAGGTTCGTCACGTACGACTCTCGTAGGTTTCCCCCCACCACGTACCGTGCACTTAGTAAACGTTACTCTACTGGAATTTTCTACTCGGCCTAGCGTCGTTTTCTGTCCTTTTCTATTTTAGCGGCGTTTTCCCGCACTTTCTCTTCGTAGCGTCGTATTTTTTTTTAAATATTTTTTCTACCGTCTTTTCGGCACGCATCTTTAAGAAGTTCGACTTATGTTGCTCGTCTCGATAACAATTAATTGATTCTGTTCATCTATTAACATACGCTTTAAATTTTTCGTCTTTTATCCTCTGGAAGCTCGTCTTTTTTCGTCTTTAAACGCTCGTCTTTCGTCATTTCGTCTTGAAAAATTCGTCACACGTCTTTCAACAGTTTCAATAAGTTAATAGTCGTGCTACATGCGTCTTACCTCTATCGTCTTTCACCGTATACCGTTCTTTACATGAGCTTCGTCCTCTCATCCGAATACACGTTCATCTGCTGGATTCCTCTTTGATACTATTTTCCATATTTTCCGTTATAAGTCCAAGTCCAGCTTCACTAAACACATCACAGTTTTTGTTTGCTTCACTTCACAGTTTTTTAGCGTCACTTCGCAGTTTTTTCACACGATAGCGTCACTGCCTCAAGCGTCCTTCATTACCAACATCTTTCGCACTTTTTCTTTTCTTTTCACATCCCGGAAGAGCCCCCAACAAGTTTTGTGTATGCGATTCGAATTGAAAACGCACACACTTTCACTGTAACTTCGCGTTGATTGAGAATGAAAATAAGATCAAGGTGTACATAATTTGATGACCCGACATTGTATCCGCAAGAACAACCTCTCGGCAAGCCGATCAGTCCAAGACTCCCCCTCCCTCTCTCGATGTCCCATCTCCTAGACCCACCACCATACTTTCTCCTTACCTACCGCAACCCTGCATATTTCTATGTGAGCATTCTAGGATCCCACAAGCATGTCATAAAGTGTGAAGTTGTATCAAGTAAAAATACAATTCTTTACTTTATTTATGCTTGGCCAATGAGTGAAGTAATCTGCTGGTATCGATAAACAGCTTGTATATATTTTTTCTCGTGTTCTAATATCATTCTATATTGAACATTAGTTTCGCGGAAATTTTGTATTGTAATTATGATGACGTCATCTGAAGGGAACTTTGTTTATCAAGAATTGTTTATTATTATCTGGAATATATGACACCTCTGGCATCTAAAATCTAAAATCTCGAGATCTATAAAATCAACACGGCTAAACAAGTCTAGATATTATTATGTTCTAGATAGTGACGTAAATTTTTTGAACACAAACTCTAATAATGCTTTAGCATTAAATAAAAGAGCTCTCAAGCACATATCTTATCTTACGTTCACACTCGAAACTCGACACGGGGATAAAGAATTTAAGATCCTGAATATATGACCTACCATAAGAAATAGTTTATTCATTTAGGTGCCTTTCATATCCCTGCTTAAAATGACAGATAGGATCCGATAGAGGCGGATAGGATTCGGAATTTCTTCGCATCTACCCGGATTTTTATACGGTATTTGTGTCTGGTTTTAAATCTGGTTCTATGCGGAACTTGGTCGGTGTATACAATTTTTTCTACCTGGTTTTTATCCGGTTGTAAACGAAATATTTTCGGTGTCCAGTAAAGCCCTATACGGTTTTCATCGGATTCTATCCGGATACTTATACGGTTTTTGTGTCCGACTTTTAATACGGTTCTATACGGAACTTAGTGGGTGTATACTATTTTTGCTATCTGGTTTTTTATCCGGTTATATGAGAAATATTTTCGTTGTCCAGTAAAGCACTATACGGTTTTCATCGGATCTTATACACAGACTTATACGGTATTTGTGTCTGGTTTTAACTCTGTTTCTATGCGGAACTTGGTCGGTGTATACAATTTTTTTTATCTTGTTTTTTATCCGGTTATATGTGAAAGGTTTTCGGTGCCCACTATTTGCCCTGCATGGTTTTTATCCGATGTTATCCGGATTCGTATACGGTTTGTATTAACTTTTAATTCGGTTCTATCCGAAATTTGGACGGTGCATAAAATTCTTCCTATCTGGTTTTTTATCCGGTTACTTGCGTTAGAGTTTCGGGGTAGCTAATTTTATTGTTTGTGTCAGGAACTCTGTACATCTGTCAAATGGTCCTAAACGAGTCTTTCTTATCTGGAGGTGACGTGTTACACTCAGAAAGGAAAATACGTTTTGATGCCAACTTATGAAACCAACTAGAACTTACTTTAAACGAAGACAAAGCAAGAAAAAAGCAGCAATTGAATTGAAATCTAAACGAATTGTATTATCAAACTTTTTTTCAAACGAACAGTATATTTATATTGTATTTTTTCAAACACGTTTTAATTGATTGAATATCTATAACATTAGAAGAATAATGATTTTAGCATTATTAAATTTAACTTCAATTTTGTTTGGATGATTTTGGATCAATTAAAAATAAACATGTTTGTAAGAGATCGCCATATTTAATTTAAATTTCACGTTAGAAAATTAGATATTTCGTACAGAATTATCAAAATCGTCGTTCGTTTTATTGCCATCTGAAGTATGACCATCCGAAGTGTGCTCCTGAAAAAATGTAAAGATTACACAGTCACACAAAAAAAAGATGTATTTCCGATGGATGGGAAACAAGATATCCGACTTTTGCACTGCAAAAACTTATGTTTTGTCTACGCGCTCGTGGTTTTCCTATATTAATTTTACTCTCAACCGTCTTTTGCACTGATCACATTTTTCTTTTTTTTACGCGCAGGCTTATTGCCTGATGTAACTTTTTTGCTCTGACGTCCCTAATTGTAAGATGCTAGTTTGCTTTTGTGGATTCTCCATTCCAGAAAAATAAGAAAATTTTAGAAGAATAAAATAATATCATTATGTTACGTAAACAAGAATAATCACATCAAACGAAACTAATTAAACTTTTAATTTAAATTATTTTCAAACATAAAAAAACATTTAAAATAAAAAAAAGTTTCAAATGTCTACTTTTATTAGTGCTTGGAACAATATTTTTCTAAAAAATATATAATTGGGAAAAACATTTCTTCCATTTGAATATTTAAAACTGTAGATACAAATTATTTTTCAATGCTTCAAAGTTAAATTTATTCAACTATTAAGGCTTTAAATTTAGGAATGCATAATTTAAATATGAAATTATTCGTTTTTTATTCATTGAATTTGAAATTGCTCTCTTTGGGTGATTTCCGAATCACGGAATTCACTCCGCCACGTAAATAATTTAATTTTCTTGTTCTGGTGTCCCCTTAAGAACCGGATAGCGACGGATAGAACAGTGTTTTCGGTCTAATTCAAAAACTGTCACTCAATTTATTTTCCGACCAAATTCCGGACAGGGCCGGGTAAGACTCCGCCGCGGAAATAATTTAATGTTCTTATTCGGGTGTCCGTTTAAGAGCCGGATAGCGTAGAATAGAACAGCGTTTTCGGTCTTTGATGCAGACCATCACCCAACTTAATTTCCGACCAAATTCCGGACAGAGACGGATAAGACTCCGCCGCGGAAGTAATTTAATTTTCTTTGCGGGTGTCCGCTTCAGAGCCGGATAGCGTCGGATAGAACAGCATTTTCGGTCTTTGATGCATCTATCACCCAACTTAATTTTCGACCAAATTCCGGACAGAGTCGGATAAGACTCCGCCGCGGAAATAATTTAATTTAATTTTTTTATTCGGTGTCCGCTTAAGAGCCGGATAGCGTCGGACAGAACAGCGTTTTCGGTCTTTGATGCAAACCATCACCCAACTTAATTTCCGACCAATTTCCGGACAGAGCCGAATAAGACTCCGCCACATGAATAATTTAATTTTCTTATTCGGGTATTCGCTTCAGAGCCGGATAGCGTCGGATAGAACAGCGTTTTCGGTCTTTGATGCATCTATCACCCAACTTAATTTTCGACCAAATTCCGGATAGGGCCGTATAAAATGCCATTTTTGACTTAGTTAAATATAATTTCGTTTTGTGATGCCGAATACAATCCGGATAAAGCCGCTATGCTTCCGCGCATGATGTTACGAAACGTGCAAGGACCAGATAAGGGCGCACTAGATTCCGAAATGAGCTATCCGGAGCCTTATCCGGTTGTGTATCCGTCTTTATCGGATCCTATCTCTCATTTTTATCAGGAATACCTATACAGAATTTTCTCAATGTTAGTAAGGTAGTCAACTGAAAAAAATCAATCTCATGGTTAGCAATCTCAGACAAACAGTACGTCAGCTCAAAAAATTCTAAGCACTATTTCTAAAAATGATACAACGTACATTTATAATTTAAAAACAAGTGACAAAACAACATACCTGTGATACACACCGTGTCATAAAATACCATGGATGCCTAAGCAGATAAAAAGTAAGCTTACTCAGATAATCAAAGCCAAGTTTTATCTAATATACCATTTACTTGTTATTTAAAAAATCAAAGACAAGTTCCCATACTTATGGTGTAGTTATAAAATGTTTAAACCATTCGTTTGTCGGTAACATTGGAGGCAATACCGCCAAAGAATTTGTTATTAAAAATATGAAATAGATGACGTCAGATGACAAACACGCTTCTTACACTGATAGACCTTTTGTTAGAATAATTGAAAAAAATGAATTAGAATTTGGTATAAAATCGTACCAAAATAGGGAAAACCGAGGTTTTATTACACTTATTCGTATTACAGTACCGAAGTTTAATATTATCATACGAGTATTTAAAACACGAAGACGACAAAGTAGTATTCTACATACGAAATATTATGAATCTCCATTTCAAGAATTAACACTATGAAAA